>VZTI01005209.1:86260-154973 GCA_013397865.1 Struthidea cinerea | reverse complement strand
GGGGGACAGCCCTCACGGCTGCCGCGGGACAGCCCTCATGGCTCCTGGGGGACAGCGGGGATGGCTGCCGCGGGACAGCCCTCATGGCTCCCGCAGGAAATCCCTCGCCCTCCCGCTCTCTGCCCGCTCCGCGCCCCGCACGGCGCTGCAGAGTCACACAGGGCACTCGGACACGGAGGGGATTTCGAAGGGGACACGTCGGGTTGCAAAATGACAACTTGTGGCCGCTGAGGCAGCCCCGACAGCGAATGGTACATGGCCTTAAAATAGATAAGAATCACAGAATGGTGGAGTTGGAAGGGACCCACAAGTATCATCGAGTCCAACTCTTAGCCCTGCACAGAACAGCCCCAAGAAAGTTAATAAATAATAAATAAATCTTCTCCTTTTGGTCTTTAATTGATGCGATGCCATCAGGGCTCTCGACAGCAGGAACCACTTAACTTGTGTTGTCATCTGAAAGCAGATACTGATTTACTGCTGGGACTTGATAAAGACAAATGCATAAAACCTGATTTTACTTAGCCAAAGTATTATTTAATTAAAATATGCAGGCTTTTTTGTCTTGGTTGGAATTGTTTTCACTTGTGCCTTTCTGCAGCTGCGTCACAAAGCCCAAGTGAAATACGTGAGTAGATTGTCCGTGAGTTACTGCAATAGTGAGGAATACTGCCTTATAACCTTCCCAGAAGGACAAGGTCAGGGTGTTGTGGATGTGGGCGTTACACTCTGCACAGCTGATGGATTGTTGGATAAAGACGAGGAATGGTTTAGCCCATTTTCAGAGTCAGTTCTCCAGCTTTTAGTTATCCTCAACACACCATTTTCCACACCTCAGTCTTAGGCCTCCCGGGACTTTAGTTTATGGCCAGACACCAAAACACAAGAAATTCCACCTCAACAGGAAGAACTACTTTCCATGGAGGGACAGAGCCCTGGAACAGCTGCCCAGGGAGGGGCTGGAGTCTCCCTCTCCAGAGACATCCCAAACCCTCCTGGACACGTTCCTGTGTCACCTGCTCCAGGTGACCCTGCCTGGGCAGGGCCCTGAACTGGATGATCCCCAGAGGTCCCCTCCAACCCCAGCTGTTCTGGGATTTTGTAACAGAGAGCTGTGAGTGGGACCTTATTCTTCCTTTCCATAGAATCCCAGACTGGTTTGGGCTGGAAGGGGCCTTAAGGACCATGTTGGTTGCTCCAAGCCCCAATGTCCAGCCTGGCCTTGGGCACTGCCAGGGATCCAGGGGCAGCCACAGCTGCTCTGGGCACCCTGTGCCAGGGCCTCCCCAGCCTGGCAGGGAAGGATTTGGCCCCGTATAACCCCAGGGCAACTCTCCAGGCTCCCGGGGCAGAGGCCCTGGCAGCCTCACAGCTGGGCACAGATGTTCTGCTCGAAGGTGTGCAGGCACAGTGAGCGATCATGTGCATAGAGCCTCAGTGATCTGCCCCTCCAAGCATGGAGCGTCTAAATTATCTTCCCTTGTGCCCAAGCAGAGAAAACCTGCAGAGAAAATTGTATTTTGTTTGGATCATTAAAAACCAATTCTGTTCTACTAAGGAACTTGGGGAAGAACTGTCCAGGGCAGAGCAAAACACCTATTTTAATTGGCTGGCTGTCCGAGAAGCAGGCTCCTTGTGTCTGTGTGTTTATTCCCATTGTGCTCCCGCTCCGTGGCTCCGTGCTCATCCCGCAGTGCTCTGCTGCTCTCTGCTGCCCACCGGCCTCCCCTCCTCCGGGCACGGAATACGGGCAGCCGTTCCTCGGGAAGGTACAGCAAGTTCTCCCTCCCAGGAATGTGCTCCTGTCCCCAGTCAGTACTAATCTGGGTGTGTGAGGAACGGGAGGCTCAGCACTGTGGTCACTAACAAGGGCTGCCTGGCTCAGGAGGGACGTGGGCATCACAGAATCATGGAATCACAGAATCCCAGAATGGTTTGGGTTGCAAGGGACCTTACAGCCCATCCAGTGCCACCCCTGCCATGTCCCTTCCACTGTCCCAGGCTGCTCCCAGCCCCATCCAGCCTGGCCTTGGACACTGCCAGGGGCAGCCACAGCTTCTCTCTCATCAGTCATTGGGTGAATGCTTTCATTTTCATGTAAAATTTGATGGCAAAAAGTTTTGGGTTATTGACAGAAACACTCTATGCTGTGATCAGGAAAAATTGTAAATTTTCCTGTTGTTGGATGAAGTCTTTGTAAGGTTATCGATTTGTTACACTGCAATCCTCTGCACAGCTGGGACTCGCTCTAATCTTATTTACTTGCATGTCAGAGACCAATCATGTATTGATTAATTCCTTTTAAGCCAGAGACAGTGACCCGTCTCCTCCACAGACTAACAAAGGCGATGATTTGGGTACGAAGTCACGCTTGCTGCTCAGACAGCTTCAACTTTGTGTTTGGTTTTCAGCCCGTGGGTTGGGCCTGACACGAGGGCTCAGCCCAGTTGTGAGGGACAGGTATTTCAGGCATTGCACAGAAGCTGTTTGTAATCCCAAACCGGTGATAAACTTGCATTAGTTTAAAAATGGATAATATTCAATGAAGGTTTTTTGGTTTCGTACTAATAAAAATCAAAGTAATCCACCCACTTCCTAGTGGCACAGTGTAAGACGGGGAATTTCAGGATTGATTTGGGAAAATAAGCGTACAACTCCCTGACAGGAGGGGGCAGCTGGGGGGGTCGGGCTCTGCTCCCAGGGAACAGGGACAGGAGGAGAGGGAACGGCCTCAGGCTGGGCCAGGGGAGGCTCAGGTTGGACAGCAGCAGGAATTTCCCCATGGAAAGGGTGCTCAGGCCTTGGCAGGGGCTGCCAGGGAGGTTTGGAGTGCCCATCCCTGGAGGTGTCCAAGGAATTCCTGGAGGTGGCACTCAGAGCTCTGGGCTGGGGACAAGGTGGGGATGGGGCACAGCCTGGGCTCCATGGGCTGGGAGGGCTTTTCTAACCCAAATGATTTGGTGATTCCCTGTCTTTTGCTCACCTGTGCAGAAACAGGTCTCAAACCCCGCTGAAATCTGAGCACCGCCTGTCTCCATCCCACCAAGGCTGGTCATTAACCTTCCTGGCTGCCTCTGGAAATTGAGCTGTACATGTATTTCATGCTGTGCATTTCTTGGAATAAGATTCATCATTAACCACCTAGCTGCCCTCACGTCCTTTCTGAGCTGCTCCTGCTTACCCAGGCTGTTGATGTGGGACAGTGGAAGGTGTCCCTGCCCATGGCAGGAGTGGAATTTAAGGTCCCTTCCAGCCCAAATCCTTCTGTGATGTTCTGATTCTATGATTTGGTTTTGTTTGGAGCGTTAATAAAGAAGCCGTGTCTGTGGTGTGGCTGCTGCCGTGGCAGGGCTGTGCTGAGTGTCCTGGGCCACGTCTGTCACACTCCTCAGCAGTCCCCGCACCCTTTGTGCCCTGTTTCCGTGGTGGCTGCACAGGGTGATCCCTGCCTGCCCTGCTGCTCCGTGTCACAGTGAGCTCAGAACCGTGTGCTGGCACAGCTGAAAGGGGGCACAAGCCAGGGCTTAAACCAAACCCAGGGTGCTGCTGGTTTGCTTTTCGGTCTTACAGTGGAAGAAACTCTGACCACTTCCAGTGTGAATCAGAAAAGCAGAGCATGACAATTCTTTCGACTCTTCTTTACTTACTAACTTCAAGCTTTTAAAGTCCATTCCCATTTTTGTACAGCTCAGCCCATGTAGGTTGCCAGAGGAATGCTTGTCCTGAGCACTTGCCAGCTGAAAAACAAACCCCAGTTCTTCAAGTGATGCAAACCACTTCTGGGCTCTTGCTGTAGGTCGGTTACAACACTGCCTGCAACGTGACTTGTTTTGCTTACAAACTCCCACAAAGTGTTGCAATTCAGCTCTAAAAATAGAAAATAGTTTTATTTATCCCAAAGCTGTTGTTATCACAGCTCTCAGAGCCACAGCCAGTCCTGCTGTCTCCAAGTGCCGCTACATGCCCCTTTGGCAAAGGATAATTGAACCACTGAGCAGGGAAGAGGCAGGAGGAACACAGCGTTGGTTATCCACAAATATAGGAACAGGTTTCTGAAGAATCTGGCTGGCAGTCACACGTTTCTTGTCCTGCACAGTCGTGAGCTTTGGATGGAGGGAAAATGAAGATTTTCAATGGAAAGTTCCAGATACTTAGCTATTGTTTAAGGGGAAAAAACCCCAGACCCTCCTTTCTAAAACTGAGACTGTGCTCCAGGGGAGGTTTCTGCTTCCCAGCCCTGCACTCAGAGCACTCTGTCATTCCTGTCAGCAGTTCATGGATATACACTGGGAACAGTTCCCAGTCTTCTTCCCAGTCTTCACTGTTTCTCATGTTAGGAAGACACAAAATCAAGTAAATATGCCCTATCTCCTCTTTGCTTGTAGAGACGTTTGTGGTGTGGGGCTGTTAGACATATCTTGTACCCAAATGCATTTATTTTATGTGTATTTGTGATTCGTTTCAGTGGAAAGGGGAATTTTCAGTGGGTGAGTGTGAATGTTGGCAATGGTATTTCCTCAGGTATGGGGAGTAGTGGGACACAGCACACTGGGGGTTACAGATCTGCTTTGTATCTGTGGGTTTTAGTCCTCATTTCGTACCTTACAGGGCTTTGGAACAACACCTGCCTTTTCCCAACTTCCCACCACTCCCAAGTGACTTCAGAGCACGCTGGTACCCAGGAATGCCATTCCCATAACAGATAAACCCCAGTGCCTGGCCCTGCTCTTCCACAGGTGTGGATTTCCATAGAACATGGACCTGCTGAAGTGAGTCCAGAGGAGCCCCTCTGCCCTGGAGTCAGGCTGGGAGAGCTGGGGGTGCTCACCTGGAGAGGTGAAGGATCCAGGGAGAGCTCCGAGCCCCTTGCAGGGCCTAAAGGGGCTCCAGGAGAGCTGGAGAGGGACTGGGGACAAGGGATGGAGGGACAGGACACAGGGAATGGCTTCCCACTGCCAGAGGGCAGGGCTGGATGGGGTATTGGGAAGGAATTGTTCCCTGGGAGGGTGGGCAGGCCCTGGCACAGGGTGCCCAGAGCAGCTGTGGCTGCCCCTGGATCCCTGGCAGGGTCCAAGGCCAGGCGGGACAGTGGGGCGGGGAGCAGCCGGGGACAGGGGGAGGTGGCCCGGCCCATGGCAGGGGTGGCACTGGGTGGGCTGCAAGGTCCCTTGCAACCCAGAACAGCCTGTGATTCCATGATTCTACAACTCGATCCCATCCCCTTTGCTAGGAGCGAGTGCCAAGGCTGGTAGCTGTTTTTAAGTCCAAATACCCTTCAATCCCTCCCTGCCCGTTCCAGCCCTGCAGCCCTGCTCGAGGAGCAGCTCCGTGCGGATTCCAGCTGTGCTGGGTGCAGAGCTTTGGCTGCCTCGTTCAGCTGGGAATGCCGATCCTTGCAGGCACCTCGCGGAGCGCGGGCCCTGAGCGCTGGAGGAGCGGGTTTCCAGCAGCATCCTCGCCGTGGCTCGGGAAGGGAGGGCTCTGGAGCCAGGAGCGGTGCTGACGTGCTGCCGGAGCTGCAGTGACTCCGCAATGGCTGAGGCTGCCGGCACCGAGCTCATCCCGCCGCCCCGGAGCGCCCGGAGCCCGCAGCCTGCCGGGGAAACCTGTGCTTAGCTCCTCCGCCTGCTCGGATCCGCGCTCGGGGGTACGTGGTGAGCACATTTTACTCTACGCTTGGGGGATTTTTAGTATTTTTTATTTTATTTTCCTTCTCTGTCCTCTCAGAGCTTCCCTGGACCAATCGATGCATCACTCCTCCTCTGATCCCACTGTTTAGAGGACAGAGAGGGAAAACAGAAGCATATGCTTATTTTTTTTAGCCTTTTGCAGTGTGAATCATAAAAATCGCTTTAAATGTGTCTGCTTGAGCAGCCTACAGGTTTTATCTGAAGTGCACTGCAGGCAGGGACCGGTGCTCCCTCGGTGTGCGGCATGAGGGAGGGAGGTTTCTGCCTACCTGTGCTCCTTAATGAGTGTCTACCTGTGCTCCCTAATTAGCGCCTACCTATGCTCCTTAATTAGTGCCTACCTGTGCTTATTAATCAGTGCCTACCTGTGTTATGTATCTATAAATACGGACATCATGTGTGATAGACAGACAGATTTGTTGCATGTGACCCATCTGCTGCCTGAAAGCTTTGTAGGCTCCATTTTCAAATGTGTTGTTTGGCATTCTGTGTTTGAGGTTGTTTCCCCCCCTTTTCCCTTCGACGTGGTTATAACCATGGCTCTGATTTGCAAAGCTTTGCTCTCGGATGCCAGGAAGGGGATGGCTCTGCCTGGCACTGGGGCCCAGCTGCACCTTCCTGCTCCGTTTATTCCTCAGGATTTTATGGAGTCTCTGTCATGTGTGATGCAGTTGAAATGCCAGGGTCAGTGATTGCTGCTGAATCTCCTCTGCAGCTGTAAATGTTGGTGTTTGGGGTGATCCACGCCCTGATGAATTGCTGTGACAAATAATCTGTCCCTATGCTCACCGAGGAACTGATTCGGGCATTTCCTGTTTGCTGAACTCCATGCACTGCGTGTCTCAGAACTGCTTCCCATGACAATCCTGTTCTCATCGGGAAATCAGGCTCCCCATCCCTGGCAGTGACCAAGGCCAGGCTGGACAGGGCTCAGAGCAACCTGGCACAGTGGCAGGTGTCCCTGTCCATGGTAGGGGGTAGAATGGGATGAGCTTTAAGGTCCTCACAACCCAAACCAGTCTGGGCTTTTGATTCTATTCTGTGCTATTTAACCTAAAAAAAGAAACTTCTTTCATTTTTCTTTCCCAGCTGCTTGCTCCCTCAGTCATTTTAAATGTAATTTATCTCATCCAGATTCCTTTTCCCTTCAGTTCATGGGATGTCTCTACGGACACCGTTAAAAATGCAGACAGAAATTAGAAAACACATTGGAGTCAGGCTGATTTTGCCTGCTATTTCTCACATTGTGATGCATCCAGAGCAATGTATCTAGTACAAAATAATAATTTCCTGGCAGGAGAGACTCACAGCTGTCAGCCTGGGCTCTCAGCTGACATGCAGCATCCTTAACCTGCCACCTTTCTGCGTAAGGACTTGCTGGGTGCTTAACATACGCTCAGAAACTGAAAGTTTCTCAGGGACTGGTGGATTACTTTACTTTGCAGTGAAATTTCTGTCTGGTTTGTGTTGGCTCTTGGCAGCTCTCTGACTCACAACCCCTTGTTCCTCACCTGCAAACAGCAGACTGGTAGGAAATTTAGTGTTTGTAAAGGTGTTTAAAAGGCCAGTGGCACCAGTACAAGGCCACAAGAATGGCCTGACCAGAGGAAGGTGTGTTTGTCACCAGGGCCCTGATGGAGAAAATAACATCCCACTTGAATAAGGCTTTAAAGAACGTGCTGAAGGCTCATGGCTTGTCTTGACAAATACCAGTCTGGGATATATTTGTGGAACTGTGTGCCTGTAAATCCTTCCCTTGCTATATGCTCAGTTGTCAACACCTCCCACGTGGTGAAGTTTCACCAAGTTTCCCAGTGCACTGTCAGTTTACATGAAGAGTAAAACTTTGCTTCACTCTTTTTTTTTTCCTAAAATGCATCTCTAAAATATTACTTTTTATTGCAGATGGCTTGAATTCAAAGTAGCATCAGCAAATGAATGTTAACAAGTGAAGGCCTTTAAATAATGATCTTTAACATTTTCCCTTAAAGCATGTGTTCTCAGCTTGTCACCTTCTGTGCTGCAGCTCTTCATGTATGATCAGGAACAGAGGCTCAGCTTAAATGGAAAAATAATTTTAAAAGCAAGTCCTGAAAGTTTTACACATCCCAGTTGACTGGGATGTAGGATTCAAACCCATCCAACCACTCTGGGAGTGAGACTCCAACAGGACTGAACAATTTTAAGACACATAACAGCATTTGTATGAATATATTTTACGGTAAAAGCAGACAAATATTAGCCAATACTTCAGAAATCCAAATGAAATCACTCCTGGGATCCTGTCTCTATTTGCCCACAGTGGGCCAGGGGCATGTACCTGCATGCAAAGGAGAAGGGAGCCTCCTCGTCCCCAGAGCATTGAGTGACGGCTCATGTTAGTGGCAAAATGCTAATCCATTTCTACCAATCATTTAACCTGGAAAGGTAATTCCTGATTTTCCTTTGCCAATTACAGTCAAATGCGCCATGCCCAGATAAACCCCCAAAGGTCTCAGGAATTGAGTAGAGTTCTGTAGAAATTATTCTAATGGAGAATGACATCTTGGTAGATTTTTGAATATCTCTGCAGGTCTGTGCAGACCCACAGTTATTTCCAGGCACACGTGATCAGGGATTTGTTATTCACTGCTGGTGCGGAATAGAGATGAGGGTTCAATGGATTTCATCTGTGGAGCAGAGGCAGTGCCTGAGGAGAGAGAGTTGGGAAAGGCTTGAGAGAATGTCTGGAGGATAAATAGGTTTCCTCAAACACACAGGGCAGCAGCAGGGTGTGGAGTCTTGGCTTTCCTTAAATCCAGTAGAGATCCTGGGGTCTGAGCTATTGCACTGGTGCTGTGGTCATTCGACCTTGACCAGGTCATGTGCAAACAGGGACTCCTAAGAAGAGTCACTTTAAGCTGCAGAAAGTGTCTTTTCTATCTCCTTCCCTCATGTTTCTGGCTCTCGTTTTCCCCTGTTGGTGGTTCCAGCCCAGCTCACCCAGCTTGGAGGCCCCGCTGCCCAGTGAGGGGCTGCGGGCTGGGCTTCTGGTGAGGCCTGGGGCCCCTCAGCTTTCCCACACTCCCTGGGATGGGATCATGGAATCAAGAGATGGTTTGGGTTGGGAGGGTCCTTAAAGCTCATCCCATTGCTGTAACCATCCAGGTTTTACCCAATGCGAGGCACAAAGGGTTGAGATACCATGAGATTTGACCAGGGAGCGTTAAACTAAGTTATAAGCGTTCATTAGATCGGGGCAGTAGTCACTGGTCACAGCATTGATTTGTTTGCTCTCAGGGCTGCTGTGCTTGTTCTCAGTGTCACTGTCGATGTTCCCCGCTGTGCTGGATGTCCCCTCTGAGCGCTGGGTATCGCTGTGTTTGGGTTTGTAACACTTGTTTGTGATACAATGGAATGGTCTTGAAGGAAAATTTATTTGCTTGATGTGTAGTATAATAAGTATAATAAGTATAATAAGGAAATAAGTATAATAAGTATAATAAGTATAATAAGGAAAACACACTGACTTAACGGTCAAGATTTATCCGTTCTACCCCAGATAATGCCTGCAGTGGTTAAAAGCCTTTTCTCTCCAATCAAAGTGCTTTTGGGATTTCTAGTGTGGCTACTCATGACTAATTAAAAACTTGCTGTACTGGTGGATCCCAACTTCTCCCTGCCTGAGCTCTCCACGTTCCCCGCTGTCGCTGAAGGAAGCGGGATGGATTTTTGGTTTGCAAGCCAGCCCCAGAGCCGTGGTGGGAAGAGCTGGGAGCACCTGCGGGAGGCTCCCCTCGCCCCGCAGGGCTGGCCCGGGGGCTCAGGCAGCCTTGTCACACCGCGAAGCTGTTCATTGTTCGTGCTGCCTCTGGAAGGATTCCTCATGCAGCTGGGCACTTCCCCCTTTGCCTTGTGTCTGCTCTTCCCTCGGTGTTTCGTGCGGGGCCCCCCCAGCCCTGCTCGGGGCCCGGAGCGGGCGGGGGCCGGGGAGAGCTCCGGGCACCCACAGCCCCGGCCCGGCTGCCCTGCCCGGCCCCGTCCCCTCCGGGGAAAGAGGCAGCGGGGAAAGGGAAGGGACCTTAAAGCTCAGCTGATTCCACCCCCTGCCATGGGCAGGGACACCTTCCACTAGCCCAGGTTGCTCCAAGCCCTGTCCAGCCTGGCCTTGGATAGCAGGAGATGGTCAGGCTCAGTCTGGTATTGACAGAGGAGGCACATCCCAACAGTGTGAATAAACCCCATGGAACACCCGGAGGGATCTCTGCTGTTGTGCACCGTGAAGCTCAGTAAAGGACTCGTATAAGTTTGGGGGAAAAGTCTTAGTGTAAAGCTTCTTTTCTCCTCCTTTCCTTGTAAATTCCTTGCCATTATGGTGTGAGGGTTCTCTTTCCTTCCAGAGCTGAGCTGAAGTTTGGATATGTTTTACTGTAAGAGCAGTAACAGTTACATGAGGGGCACAAGTTGTTGGTTCTGTGTTCTGCATAAACATGTGAAACTAAAGAGAAATAAGTGCTCTGCTAAAAATACCGTTGCTGTCGTTTAAAAATAAGCCAGTCAACAACTGAATTTGAGACTGAAGAGCATTACACAGGCACGAATGTTTCCTTTTCTGCTTCTATTTCCGTGTCAATCACCACAGGGGTATCAAAGAGTGTTGGTGAGCTCCGGAGCAGACGTAGCTCCCGGGAAGGAGTGTCTGCACAGGCATGGATGTACTCCTACATCCCCAAATTGGGAGTGAAAGGTAGGCAGCAAACATCCAAGGGCTGCATCCTTGGGACAGAGTTTGAAGGTATTGTTGTATACCAGCACTAAATGACACCGAGTGATTCAGTTACTAATGAACCCTGCCCTGGGAATGGTGAAATTGCTCCTGCCCCTGGCCAGCCCTCAGGCGAGCGCCTCAGCTTTCCACTTCCGCAGCATCCTTCAGCTCTCTAGCACTTCTTGAAACTCCCTGTTTCTAGGAATGCTGGCAGTAATTCAGGGTGGGAAGTAAGGGCCCTGTGACCCCCTTGTGTCTGTTCAGCATCACTTTAACTGAGGGAGCTGGGAAAGGGGCTCAGCCTGGAGAAAAGGAGGCTCAGGGGGGACCTTGTGGCTCTGCACAACTCCCTGACAGGAGGGGGCAGCCGGGGGGGTCGGGCTCTGCTCCCAGGGAACAGGGACAGGAGGAGAGGGAACGGCCTCAGGCTGGGCCAGGAGAGGTTTAGGTTATACCTTTTATACCATTCCGGGGGGGGATTTAGCAGCCCTGTGGATTGGCACTTGGGGACGTGGTCAGTGGTGACCATGGCAGTGCTGGGGGAATAGTTGGACTCAGTGGTCTCAGAGAGCTTTTCTAACCTGACCAGTTCCCTGGTTCCTGCTGTTAGTGACACGCGGGGGTCCTGTGAGCATGGACCTGCTGTGCAGGTGTGACACAGGTCCCTGCAGGGTGAGGCCCTGGCCCAGCTGATTCTGACCGTGTCCTGGCTCAGGTGAGCCTTGGTGCCGTGGGTCCAGCATAGTGTGGGCTGAGCATGAACTAATTAATTAAGGAGTGAACTTTGAACAAATATTTACGGATATTTAATGTTGTGGGTCAGGACCCGCTCCTGGGAGTGTAAACAAATGCAGAAGTAGCCTCAAGGCATTGTTCCCTGGGGTACCAGGGAGCATTTGGCCCTTGAGTGTCTTGTCAAGATAATCTTTAGTACTTGGATAGTGCACTGGGGTGTGTAGTGCTGGCTGTGACCAGTGTGTTTCAGGTTTACTGAGGAGTGCTGTACTTACAGCTGTAGGAACATCATTTCATGCCTGCTTATTTCATATTAATGAGACTCCTCTATTTAAAGTAACATGCGTGCAAGCTTAGGTCCCTCCAGTTTCCCTGGAGTTCTGAATTCCAAGCTAGCTTGACTCACTTGGAGTAAAATTTTTTGAGATGTTGTTTCATGTTCTTTATCACCCCAATCGGTTTTGTTACATCTAAATTTAGGCCATCAGCCATGCAGGACTGGTAGGAGACATTTGTTACACCAGTCGTTATTCCATTACTGTTGTGTTTCCCATGGAGGCCAAACCCATTTCTGGGTCTGGGTTGTGTCCTGCCCACTGCTGACAGTAAAGCTCTACTGAACATCAGAAATGTGAAGTGAAAACCTGAATGGGCCAAACTTTCCCCTGGAGATCAGAGTCTTGTGTCATTTCCTCTCCAGCCCCTAAGAGGTCCAGGTCACTGATTCCCAAACATGCCTTAGTGCAGTGAATGCTGAGCACTCGAAGTCAGCCTGCTCTCAGAAATGTGTCATTGTCTCAATTGTTGTTTCCTTGTGAGCAGAGGGCTGGGAGGGAGCTCAGAGAGAAAAGCTGTGTGTGAAATGTCACATTTGGCAGCCTTGCAGCACCTCTTCAGAAAGTTTCATTTGGGTCCTGGAATATTTGTAATATTCTTGCTGGGATGTAGGATTTGTTTTGGTTTTTTTAAAAAACTCCAACACATCGACTTTGAAGATGCAGCATAAAAATTATTTTTAGCACTTGCTGCTAAGTCATCAGAGATGATAAAGGAGAAAGAACAACATTTATAGCTCCCTTCTCTTTGGCAACAGCAGAAAAACCCCATCCTCCTTCCTGGCTGAGTAAGGAGCTTTCCTCAAAGTTGACCTTAAAGCCCACCCAGTGCCACCCCTGCCATGGCAGGGACACCTCCCACTGTCCCAGGCTGTCCCAAGCCCCAATGTCCAGCCTGGCCTTGGGCACTGCCAGGGATCCAGGGGCAGCCACAGCTGCTCTGGGCACCCTGTGCCAGGGCCTGCCCACCCTCCCAGGGAACAATTCCTAATTCCCAATATCCCATCCATCCCTGCCCTCTGGCAGTGGGAAGCCATTCCCTGTGTCCTGTCCCTCCATCCCTTGTCCCCAGTCCCTCTCCAGCTCTCCTGGAGCCCCTTTAAGCCCTGCAAGGGGCTCTGAGCTCTCCCTGGAGCCTTCTCCTGTCCACATGAACACCCCCAGCTCTCCCAGCCTGGCTCCAGGGCAGAGAGGCTCCAGTTTCAAAATAGGGCTTTAAAATTCTTGATTTTAGTTAAGCATAAGCACTTCTAAATATTCAAATGCCATTCTAAGGCATTTTAGTTTCATTTTTGACAGCATCTTGATTTGTCATCTGAATGTTTTGACTAAAATGATTGAGAAATAAATCCATCATAAAAAATGCTCCAGGCAGCAAAGTTCACCACAGCATCTGTGTGAGGTGGTGGAGTCCCCATCCCTGGAGGTGCCCAAGGAAGGCCTGGACATGGCACTCAGTGCTCTGGGCTGGGGACAAGGTGGGGGTCGAGCACAGGTTGTACTCGATGGTCTTGGACTTATTTTCCAACCTAAATGATTCTGAGATCCTGTGTGTCAGATATTGCCTTGTGCCTGCAGCCTGTGAGAGCTCACTGGCAATCTCAGTTGCTGATCTGCAGCAGTTATTGCCCTTTTTTTAAAAAAAGGAAAAGAAAAGGCAGAAGAAGAGCGGGTACGGCCTCCATGGCAACGGCAGCGGCTGCCAGGCTGCTGAGCTTGGCTCCGGAGCCGCTGCCTGGGGAAGTTGCTCCTGAGGATATATTTGTTTTCAAGATCTGTTTGGCTACAAGCCCGTTTTCCAGCGAAGAAAGTCGTCTTTTCCTTAATTCAGTTAGGAGAGGGATGGTGTTGCTGTGCAGGGACCGAGCGAGTCCTCTGGATCCTGCTGGGGGCTGCCGGAGAACCCCCGGGGAGAGGCCTTACCCTGGGCATAGAGGGGAGCAGCGAGGGGAGCAAGGCAGGACCAGGCAAACTTTGAGCACTGAAAGCATCTGTTCAGCTCAAAACAGGGTATTTCATTTCCATTCCCTCCGGTTTATTTCCTACTCTACTGGAAGGTTCCCAGCCCATGGTATGGGTTGGCAGTGCCCAAGGCCAGGTTGGACAGGGCTTGGAACAACCTGGGATAGTGGAAGGTGTCCCTGCCATGGCAGGGGTGGAGTGAGAGGAGCTTTAGGTTCCTCTGCAACCCAAACCAACCTGGGATTTTAAGGATGTAACAAATGCAAGAGTCAGACTGCTGAAAGAAATGACTGAGTTTGAGATGGAGAGGTTACAGCCTTTCCTCAGGTCTGTCTCCCCCCTGCCAGAGGTGTTGCTGGTGTGTAATTAGGGGGAGTCTGGTGGATTCTCTCCTTGGGGGGTCTGGGCTGGTGCCTCCCTTCCCTTTGAAGCCAGGCCAGTGGCTGGAGCTGCTGTGAGCAGTAGCTCTGGCAGCAGGAGGACAGCCAGCCGTGGTCTCCTGGGGGTTTAGAGGCTCTTTTAAATAAGGATTCTCTAGTGCTTGAGGCTAATATTGATTTTTTTTCCCTGTTTTTATTGGTTTTTTATTCAAGTATTCACCTCATGTCTCCTGCGTGACATGAAAATTTCATTCTTCTGCTTTCTTACTCATTCACTCATTGAATCCATTCTAAAACTCAACTGCACCTTGTATTTCTCTTTTTAATGAAGATACTGTTCATTGGCTCACCTGAAAACTGTACCTGATGGTTTTTAATATTTTAATTGTTTAAACAGATTTATGTCTGCAGAGATGTCAGAATTCTGTATGTATCTCTTCTATATGTATGTCCTCTGTATCTCTTCTGCAACTTTTGGCTGCTGCTGAAGCACCCCGTATCTCAAAACCTGATGGTCAGAAGCTTTGTAACCTTGAGGACTTTGTTAAATCCATGGAAATTTGCAGGATGTGTTTGGGATTCGGTGGTGCCAGCACAGGAGGGAAAACAAGACAGTCCTTTTATGTAAATGGCATCTGCATTCTTACTTCTAATTAAAAAGTGAAGGGAAAAGCTTTCTGTAATTAAAGGATGTGTTTGCTTATTTGTCACAGGCTGGATTCTGGAGCACTTCTGGTTGGATCATTCTGGAATTAGCTTCCAGCTTTCCCTCTCTGTAGGAACAGGCTGACCATTCACCTTTCTGGTGGATTCTCTCCTTAGGGGCAGGGCAGGGGTGAGCAGGGACAGGGCAGCGCCCGTGCATCCAACCCGGATTGCCGGGCCCGGAGCTGTGGGTGCGGCACTTCTGGAGACACCTGCACACGTGTGGGGTGGTGTAAGAGCTCGGGGCTTGCACTGGGACAGGCTGGGGGTTTTACAGTGTGGATCAGCGTTGGCAGCTGAGCTGTTGAGTTCAGGCCTGTACCAGTGGCAGCCGCAGGTGCCCAGCTGGGTCGTGCCCTGTACCTGTGCTTCTGCCCGCCCAGGCAGGCTCGGCCTCACAGAGGGGGATCTCAGCCCTTCACGGCTCGCCTGAGCCCCCACGCAGAGATTCCCTGGGCTGTCGCTCCGTGCTTTGGGCAGTGCAGAGCCGAGGCAGGCGGTGGGGTCTGGCCCGTGGCGCAGGGCTGCGGCTGGGGCGAGGAGCCGCGGGGTGCAGGGGGTCCTGCGGCCTGCGGGAAGGCCGGGGGGCTCCTCCCAGAGCCAGCCGGGCAGCGGCCCCACCCGGGGGGCACCTGCCAGCCCTGCCGGGGGCTCCTCGGGCAGGGGCTCCCCGGGCAGGGGCTCCCCGGGCAGGGGCTCCCCGGGCAGGGGCTCCCCGGGCAGGGGCTCCCCGGGCAGGGGCTCCCCGGGCAGGGGCTCCCCGGGCAGGGGCTCCCCGGGCAGGGGCTCCCCGGGCAGGGGCTCCCCGGGCAGGGGCTCCCCGGGCAGGGGCTCCCCGGGCAGGGGCTCCCCGGGCAGGGGCTCCCCGGGCAGGGGCTCCCCGGGCAGGGGCTCCCCGGGCAGGGGCTCCCCGGGCAGGGGCTCCCCGGGCAGGGGCTCCCCGGGCAGGGGCTCCCCGGGCAGGGGCTCCCCGGGCAGGGGCTCCCCGGGCAGGGGCTCCCCGGGCAGGGGCTCCCCGGGCAGGGGCTCCCCGGGCAGGGGCTCCCCGGGCAGGGGCTCCCCGGGCAGGGGCTCCCCGGGCAGGGGCTCCCCGGGCAGGGGCTCCCCGGGCAGGGGCTCCCCGGGCAGGGGCTCCCCGGGCAGGGGCTCCCCGGGCAGGGGCTCCCCGGGCAGGGGCTCCCCGGGCAGGGGCTCCCCGGGCAGGGGCTCCCCGGGCAGGGGCTCCCCGGGCAGGGGCTCCCCGGGCAGGGGCTCCCCGGGCAGGGGCTCCCCGGGCAGGGGCTCCCCGGGCAGGGGCTCCCCGGGCAGGGGCTCCCCGGGCAGGGGCTCCCCGGGCAGGGGCTCCCCGGGCAGGGGCTCCCCGGGCAGGGGCTCCCCGGGCAGGGGCTCCCCGGGCAGGGGCTCCCCGGGCAGGGGCTCCCCGGGCAGGGGCTCCCCGGGCAGGGGCTCCCCGGGCAGGGGCTCCCCGGGCAGGGGCTCCCCGGGCAGGGGCTCCCCGGGCAGGGGCTCCCCGGGCAGGGGCTCCCCGGGCAGCGGCTCCCGTTCCGAGCCCCAGCTCAGCACAGGCACTCGCACATCCCAGCACGTCCGGCTCGGAGCAGCCGAACTCCCAGGCTAGCAGTGAGACGTCACCTTTGCTTTTCAATCCGGTGTAGGTAGAGGCTTGGGAGTCTTTCCTTCCTCGCCCAGCCCGGTTCCCATGCAGGCTTTGCATTTGATTTTTTTCCCCCAAGAAACCGTTTCCTGTTGTCGTAACGTAACCAGATGGGGAGGGTTCAGTGGAAATACCTCGGGAGAGGCTGGCAGAGCGGTGGATCCAGGAAGCAGATCCTCCCCGTAATATTGGCACGGTTTGGTAAGTTCCATCTGAAAAATAAAAAGCTGCTCCCTTTGCTGAGTCACAGCCCCTCGGAGCTGGAGCCGTGACAAGCCGGGAGACGCCGCGCTGCTGGAGTTGAAGCAGAGGTGAGCAAAGGCGGTCCAGGATGCGGTCCAGGATCCTGCCCAGGTGCTTTTCTCGCCTGAAATGATTTTTTAAATCTCATTAAAGTGCTCCGTAAGTTTCATTCGGTCTGCGGGAGCGTGCAGCCGCATTCGTGGCTGGCCGGGTGGGGGCTGGTGGCTGTGCTGAGGCAGATGCCGGGCACATCCCGGGGGAGCCCCGGCCGGGGGCGCGGAGCGGCGCTGCGGCGGCTGCGGGCGGGCGGGCGGTGGCACCTGCTGGGGATGCGGCGCTGCCCCCGCCGCGTCCCGGGCACGGCGCGGAGCCCGGCCCGCAGCCTGGCGGCACACGGAGGGGCCGGAGAGCCGCTGCCCGCTGCCAGGGGCAGCGCTGCCGCCAGGGCCGGGGCGCTGGGGCCGGCGCGGAGCTCCCTCCCGCTCCCAGCAGCTGCGGCAGCGCAGCCGATGCTCTGCCGGAGCCGCGCTCCCCGTTCCCAGGCTGTCCTCGCCGCTACAAATCCCTCTGCAGCCGAGGCCTGGGGCTTCTCCAGGCTCTGCACCGCGGTTTATCTGCTGGAGTTTAACAGCTTCGTTCGTACCTCCGCACCGTGTTTCAGTGGCTCAGATGCACAGTCCCAGGTTGTTTGTTTTCTGAAGCGTTTTTATCTTCTCAAGTGCACAGAACTGGGTGTCAAATCCAGGGGAATTTATGCAGGGAGGAGGGAGCTGGGGTTGCTGAAGGAAAGACAGGAGGGTTCCCTTACAGCAGAGAGGCTGCAGGTAGGACAGGGACACAGGAGCATTTCCTCAGCACCAGTAAAATGTAACATTTGACACTTGAAATTAATTCTGTTGAAATGCTGCCAAGATACGTATTATTTAGACAGAAAAATGCTCTTGGACTGCTGTTTCCAATGTATCTGTGGTAATTTCAATTGTAGATTTGTTTTTTAAAGCAAATCTGAAGTTGTTATGATTGTTAGACATGTTTGCCATGTACTTTTAAATAAGCTTTTAACAAGTTTAAAAAAACTCAGTATCTTTAGGAGCTGTGATGTTGCTGATCTGTGGGTAATCAGCCCACCTCCAGCTGCCTGACCATTGCAGGTCACTGTGGCCTGAGCTGACATCCCTGAGGGATGGAGCAGAATCATGGAATCATAGAATCACAGACTTGAGACAAGTTGAAAAAACCCTTGTAGATCATCAAATCCAACTATCGACCACACCACCACCATGTTCACCCCTAAACCATGTCCCTAAGTGCCACATCTGCATTATTTGAACACTTCCAGGGATGGTGACTCCACCACTGCCCTGGGCAGGACTGGACAGCCCTTTCTGTGTAGAAATTTTCCCTGATCTCCAACCTAAACCTCCCCTGGTGCAACTTGAGGCTGCTGCTCTCATCCTGAGGAATTCAGCCGAGGCCTCTCCTCCCAGCCCCTTGCCCCCATTCCTGAGCCTCTGGGCTCCTTCCCTCTCCTCCTCACCCAGCAGGGCTCTCCCAGGCTGTGTCACCGGGACATCTGTCCCGTTCCTCTGGCTTTGCACAAAGCAAGGCCAAAGCAGGGTCTGTGATTTCAATCCAGAAATAAATAAATGAGAAGGACAATGCTCTGCCCCAATGGCAGAGTGCAGACACCCCGGAGTGTCAGTCCTGGCAGCCAGACTGCCCTGCCCGCTGCAGGTCAGGGTGATGGGCTGGGCTGGAAGGGCTGACCTGACCTGTGGTGGCTGCTTTTGGGGCTGGCTGCTCTGGGGGCTGCACCACTGACTCAGCTCCAGCCTTTTCCTCCCCTGTTCAACCTGGCCAGCGGTGGTTTGACCCCAGGAGCAGCAGAATGATGGGCAACTGCCCCCAGAGTTTGTGGTGTGTGATCCCAAGTGGAAGATTCATCTTTCCACTGGAAAAATAATTTCATTTCCTGCCCGTGCCCACAGGGTGGTTTCTTGTTCTTGCATTAGTATGAAAAAGTAACTGAAACATCCTTTTCACCTACACAGTATCAGTCATTAAATAAATTCCTGTTCAATGCCCCTTCCAAAAAATCACAGATCCTGACTCTTTTATTACCTGGTCACACCTATTATGCTTCATTTAGGAGAATTTGAGTGGATTAATGAGCACCTACCACTTAGCTTTCTTCAGTATCATAATGCTTTTCCTCTGATTTCACATGTCCTGCCACTGTAATACCTTATTTACATTGCTGTGTGCACAACAGATGTCCTCAGTAATGACTTGATCTTTCCTCCTAAATCTCTGTGTGCAGGATATGTCAAATTGTATTTTTAAATGTAGATTATCTTGTACTTTCACAGATTGAATTTCATGTTGCTAAGTTACCTATTTTTTCTAGTTTGAGGTTATTGTTTTGTTTTTTCTTCCTTTTGCCTGCCTTGTCCTCTCTCCTGATTGACCTACATAATCCTCTGTTATCGGCGGGTTTTTGTGTCCTGCCCTTTACTCTTTACCAGGTCACCAGAACACCAGACAGTGCCAGCCCTAGCTCTGGGCCTCGGAGCTCGCAGCTGGGAATCTCCTCCCTGTGGCAGTAACTCCTTTGTTTTGATCCCCCCTCTGTGGCTGGAGTTTCTTACCCATCACACTGCTCACTCTTCTCTCAGGCACAGGGTGGGATTGTTGGGATGCCCTGTGCTGGCTGGGAGCTGGACTCGATGATCCCTGTGGGTCCCATCCAGCTCAGCCTGTTCTGTGATTCCCCGACTCTTGAGCAGTTAATTACAGGAGTGTCCGACCCTGAAGTGTCCTTGTGAAACTGCGATCCAGCTTCCATTCTCACCTCCCCGTCCCCTTTCGGTGCCAGGATGCGTTGGGGTCACTCTGCTGCCCCAAGCACAGCCCCCGTTGCTGAGCCCCCTGCCTGCTGGCAGTCGCTGGCTGGCTGGGCAGGGGCTCCCTGGCCGTGGGCTTCTCCTGTGGATGTAATGAGCCAGGAATTCGCGTAGTTTCCATTAAAACTCCCAAGCTCGGGTTGCCCCGCAGCAGAGCAGCCACAGCTCTTGCTGTTCCTGATGCTGCCCCTCCGGGCGGCCAGAGCTCTGCGGAGCCACAGTTCCTCCCTCAGTGCCCTGGAGAGCGGCCTGGCCGGGCTGGCAGCGGCTGGTGGGACGGAGCCCGGCGGGAAGCCTTCCCGGGGCCCTGGGCATCCCGGCTGCGGGCAGAGCCCGCTGCCTGCGCTCCCAGCGCAGCCGTCGGCCGCGGGCTCGGGGCCCGACGGACAGGAGCTCTCAGCTGCGGGTCAGCGCAGGGCGGCCCGAGCGAGAAGCCACTTTCCCCGGAGGAGTAAATGCAGGAGGCTAAAAGATTGGAGAACGCTGAACTCAAATCCCAGATTACCCAGCTGCCACACTGACCCAGTAGCTAGGAAAGGGCTCCTCTGGAGCTTCTCCAGCCTGTAAATGGAGATGTTGGTGGGAATGGTTCCCTGGATCATTATGTAGCACATTGCTCACAGAAAAGCAGGGCCAGTGCTTTTCCTGATCATCTGCACAAGTCCTTGAGAGAGAGATTCCTGCAGGGGAGGGGTTTTCCCCAGCGGAGGCATCAGCCAGGAGATGCCACTTGGGAATGAGTCACTTGGCCTCAGAGGTGAACTCCAGGAAGTCAATTTTAGTGACCCAGTAGAGAGCACAAGCAGAAGCAGCTGCTGAAGTTCCTCTTTTTCCCCTTTCCTTTTTTCTTTTTTCCTATTTGTTGTTAGTCTCGGTTAAAAAAGGTTATAAAGCTCTTGTGTTGAAAATAAAGTTTTCCCAGAGAAATGGATCACAGAATCCCAGAATGGTTTGGTTGGAAGGGACCTTAAAGCCCATCCAGTTCCACCCCCTGCCATGGGCAGGGACACCTCCCGCTGTCCCAGGGTGCTCCAAGCCCCATCCAGCCTGGCCTTGGACACTCAGATGGGGCAGCCACAGCTTCTCTGGGCAGCTTGTTCAGCCCGGGATCCTTTGACTTCAAATGTTAAAGTGAGGGTGAAACAGCCTTTTCTTCCCCCTCGGCTCTGGGTCTGCCATGGTGCAGGGAGGCCTTAAACCCTCCTACTGATCCGTTCAGTGAAACCACAGGGAAGTGGTATCTGCATGCCAGGCAAATTGACTCCAAAGGTTCATGCAGCATTTCAAATCAAATCAGCTTTAAAAAATCAGATTACAGCTGCAAAGTCCTCAGCCATGTGCATGTGGTGCGTGCAGAGCCCTCCTGGCAGAGCTCCCCTGGCCAAGGGCAGCAGGACGGGGTCACCTCTGTGGCTGGGGCATCTGGGGGGGCCATGCCTCGATACCTGCATGGGCACAGGGTTTGGCTCATGCCACACCAGCGCTTTCCCATGTGCCTGCAGCCTTTTCCTTCCCACCTGTAGCTCTGCCTCTCCTCTGGGAAACACGAGCTTTGTTTTGCCAGGTTTGTCAGGGTTTCTGGCTCATCATCTGGGAGGACATTTTGCTTTTAAGATTTTATTCAATCATCTTCCAGGGACTGCTTTTGTTATAAAATCATTTTTATAATGGATCTTTTCTTTATAGGTGGAAATATTTATTTAGCCAGTGCCTAAAGGGGCTCCAAGAGAGCTGGAGAGGAACTTTGAAAAGGGCCTCAGGGGCAGGAGAAGGGGGAATGGCTTCCCACTGCCAGAGGGCAGGGATAGATGGGATATTGGAAAGGAATTGTTCCCTGGGAGGGTGGGAAGACCCTGGCACAGGGTGCCCAGAGAAGCTGTGGCTGCTCCTGGATCCCATTTTAACAGTTTGTGTGTTCTGAACTCATTTGCCATCTCTGGATTAGGTCTCTCTCTTTACCTTCCCCAACAGAAGCTCGACCTGGTGAAAGCAGCACAGTGTCTCTCAGTTGCTCTAATGCAGGTCTCCCTGCCCCCAGAATGTACCTACAGCTCTCTTGATCTTCCCCAGGGACCATCGTCCCAGCTGAGACCACGCTGGAGCGCTCGCGCCTGATCCCATGAGAGCTCGTCCTGCCAGCCCTTGCCCTCGCCCCGCGGATGTTGGAGGGAGAGGAATCGTGTTAATTCCTGGCACTGCTGCCCCCGGTGGGTACCACCCCCTCACAGCACATCTCCAGCCACTCCGGTAGTCTGGGCATACTTCTGCTTTCTTTCTAGATCAGTATTTACGTTTATTTGTGGGTATTGTTTATTTATGTTTATTATTGTGTTTCTGAGCCGAGGAGCATCACGTTTGCTACTCAGTAACAGGGCAGATGTGGGCTGGCATCAGGGAGGAGACTCGCAGCAAGTGTCACAAAAAGGTTGTTTAAACCAGGATATTTAGTAATGAAAAATGAGGTTTGAAATAATGTGATCCTCAGTTTTTCAGGCTGTAGGAACAGCTTTCCACTAGAGCCTGATGGACATCTCCCAACTGTTTGCATTTGGGAGATTAATCAACTTTCCATTCAAATTCTTGTCTGTTGCTGTGAAATGTCAATTTTTATCTTGATTCAGAGCTGGGCACGCACCTACTGAGAAATAAAACACACTGTCAAATAGGAGTGTAATTTCTGGATAGTCCTGGTCTATCTATCTAGCCTAAGGAAAGGTTCCTGCTCCCATCAATGTCTTTTCCTGCTGCCCAGTTCCTCACAGCTGAATTTAATGATGATGAGTCAGTCTGGAAATTAACCTTAATTCTGAAATCCAAAGCACAGTGGTTTTGTTGCCACTGTTGAGTCTGCTATTTTACAAGCTCATTTATAAATTGAATAAATCCAAGAACTGAAAATCTTTTATAAGAGTGTAGCAATTAAATACTGCCTTTTCCAGCCTCAAATCCAGCTGTGTTGTGTGTTGGTGCCGAAGAGGGTTGGAGAGGTAGCATTAAATAGTTATTTAGGGATGTTAATAACATGCTTAAAATGTTTCCATCAAGTGCTTTTGGATCGTGCGATGCCATCTGTGTTACAGTTGATTTAGTTAATTATACAGGCATGAATTCCTTGGGAGAAGGGATGGCATTGCTCTAACAGCTTGTTTGTGAGCAGGATAACACAGTGACACACTATTAAACTCACGGAATTAAGTCTGAAATATATTCCTCACTAATAGTCCTCCCCAAATTATGCTGAGTTGCTCCCGTTCAACGGATAATTTGGATAAGTGTGTTATTGGAGTTTATTGCAGAAACTCCAATGGATTTTTGTACCTTAAATACTGGGGGTATTCTGAGAAAAAGGAGAAATTACTTTCCTACCTACTCACCTGTTTTTAATTAATTATTGCTCGTTCTGCAAATTAGCCATAAGAGTTGTACAATTAAACAGGTACCTGTTGGGATTTAGCAGCAATTGTGTCTGCCAGTACTGCAATTCAGAGACTGTCCTGAGCTGGAAGGCACCCACAGAATCATCCATTCCAGCCCCTGGCCCTGCACAGACCCCCCAACAGCCCCACCCTGGGCACCCCTGGCAGCGCTGCCCAAACGCTCCTGGAGCTCTGGCAGCCTCGGGGCCGTGCCCATTCCCTGGGGAGCCTGGGCAGTGCCCAGCACCCTCTGGGGGAAGGACCTTTCCCTGATATCCAACCTCACCCTCCCCTGACACAGCTCCAGCCATTCCCTATAAACCATAATTAGCTTCATAATTGACACCCAACTGTGGTTTGCACTTCAAAGAAAACCCAAAAAAACCTGTGTAAAACTTACAATGAGAAACCAGAGGATGGGATTTTGATCCGTGGGTGTGGCTCAAACAGGTAACTTCACACACAAGCTGAGTCTGTGTAGAGGAATCTGGAAGCTGCAAATGTAGAGCTTACAAAGGACATGATCCACCCATCAATGAGTTAAAGCCAACAACGGTGGAAGGATTAATCTTTGAGGAAAAATTCAGGTCAGTCGGGATTTGACATGTGTCTGTTACAGCTGCTGCTGGAATTGATCTAATCCTCGGCAAAACTTCGGCTAGACTTCCTCTGCAGAAGCTCTACTGGATGTCAGGGTTGGGGGGTGAGGGGCAGAATTATTTTGAATTTAAAGCAGATATTATTTCATCAAAGGTAGGTTTCAGAGCTTACTTGACACTGGGAAGCGTTGGTTGATTATTTATTTCCCCTATGGAAATGGCGACTTGCTCTACACCAGCCGACTGTAGGTAACGGGGTGCGTTAACTTTGCAGTGTGGGGAGCCTGCAGCTTCCTCAGCGAGAGCATGGACAAGTCAGATGTGCCTCTCTAGATGTCTGGGCTGAGTTACCCACACTGCTTGTATTTTTTAAAAAAAGAATTTGATCAGATTAGTCTCAGTCTAAACAGATCAGAGAAAAAAAACCTCATAGAATGTCCAGAGAAGGGAACAGAGCTGGGAAGGGGCTGGAGCCCCAGGAGCGGCTGAGGGAGCTGGGAAAGGGGCTCAGCCTGGAGAAAAGGAGGCTCAGGGGGGACCTTGTGGCTCTGCACAACTCCCTGACAGGAGGGGGCAGCCGGGGGGGGTCGGGCTCTGCTCCCAGGGAACAGGGACAGGAGGAGAGGGAACGGCCTCAGGCTGGGCCAGGGGAGGCTCAGGTTGGACACCAGCAGGAATTTCCCCATGGAAAGGGTGCTGAGGTCTTGGCAGGGGCTGCCCAGGGAGGTTTGGAGTGCCCTTCCCTGGAGGTGTCCCAGGAAGTCCTGGAGGTGGCACTCAGAGCTCTGGGCTGGGGACAAGGTGGGGATGGGGCACAGCTTGGACTTGATGATCCTGGAGGGCTTTTCCAGCCTCAGGGATCCTGGGATTGGATTCCATGGTTCTGTGTGTGAAGGAAATGCACAACACAACCCTGTGTGCAGGACAGTACATGTCTTGGCCATTGTTTCTTGATCTCAGCTACCTGCTCACTCCTTTTCCCGTGTAATTTCCAACAGGTTTTCTTCTCATGTTGCAGCTGAGTGAGTGCTGCACTGTTTGTGACAAATGTTTATATGGATAAAGCCCAAAGCACAGCTCCAGCATGGGACATGATTGCATTGGCTTAGCATGAAATTCCTTTTCAGAGGAAAACTCATTTTCTTGCATTCAGATCTATAGGCTGGTGCAATCCTAAATGAAACATGGACATATGAGGAGGTGGGAACTCAGCCATGGACAATATTACATTTTCTTTCTATTATAATATTTTGAGGTGCACCAGAGGCTCAAAAAGGTTTGTTTACACTAATTCATCAGAACAATTTGTCAAAAAAAGAGAATGCCAGTGCTCACAGGGCTGTGGCAGATGTTGGAAATGTTCCATATTTGTAAGAACAGTGTTCCGCTTTCAAATATTGGTACCCTGGGTAGGGATTAATTCACTTATTTTTAAGCATGGTGAAACATTCATTTCAGCAACTACTACCTAGAAAACACATTTCCCAATTAGTCTTGATGTCTGAATTGCAAGTCAGGAGGCAAAGGGAGCGCTGAGCCCTGCTCAAGGCAGCTCTGATGCATTATTGATGCTGTTTTCAATATCAAACATGCCAGGAATCAGATGCATAATCTATTCTCCCAGCATCAAAAATATGATGACCTTTCTGTTCTGTTAAGGTGTTGTGTCTGATAGCTGCCCCTTCTGTATAACTCCTTGGAAAAAGAAAGGAAAAATCCAAAGGCAGGTGACTGGTTTTCCGGGGAATGTCTCCTGTGCCCAGCGCTGTGGGGAGGGGGTGCCAGGGAGCTGCTCTGTTCCCTGCGGGGACGGGGCTTGTTGAGGGTCTGTGCTCAGTGCTGGCACCTCGGCGTTGGCCTCCCGAGGTCCCTGCATGTCCCGCGGTGTCAGAGCAGAGCCCTGGGAGCAGCAGCTCTGTGTTCCCTCAGCCCGGGATGAGCCACCTCCTGGCTGCCTCTGTGGCAGCACAGTGGTGCTGGCTTGGGAACGTTTTTATGGAATGTTTTTCTCCCAGTATTTGTGATAAATATTCTTTCAAGCCTGGCCTGGCATTTGGCCCCGGGTCCCAGCTGGCTTCTCCGCGTGGGGCATGCTCCAGCAGACACGGCTGCTCCTGCTGCGGGGCCACACTTCTGCGAGCACAAACGACCACTTTCATGGCTCCAACAATGACACTTGTCCCCCTGCACACACACAAGGTCATGGTTGTCACTGGAGCTGCCTTACTCTGTCAGTCCCATTTCCATCCTTATCCTGGCGAAAACAACCCAGAGTGTACATCTCTGCGCGCTGGGGCAGCTGCCAGGGGCTGAGCTCTGCTGTCTCCAGCATCAGCCCCGGCTGCAGCACCACACACGGGCACTGCCACTTCTTCAGCAGTGCTCACCTCCCCACTGGTGCCCGGAGGGGAGGGCTCCAGCCCTGCCTCCACGGGCTCCTTCCCTTTCACTCCTCAAAGGAGGGCTGCACGGGGCATTTGTCATGTGGTTCAGTGGGCATGGTGGTCATTCCTGCACTATCTGTGCAGGGCCAGGAGCTGGATTTCGATGATCCAAGCAGATGCTTGGCATGAAATGTGTCAATTCATACCATTAACCCTTCGTAACATTTTAAAGAAAATGAAAAAGCTGCAGCACCGTAAATGTCAGGATATGCAGATCTACAAATCGACCTCAGACAGAATTCCCACCAAGTGAACTCTGCTCCACAGTACCAGCTCCTGAGTTTTCTGTCAGCACACAAATGTAAATTCTCGCAGCCCTCGTCTGTCAAAAAGAATCCTGTTAGCAATTACTCTCTCAAATCCCTGTACCATTCAAATTATGATTTGTCTGCCATTCATGTGGAAGCAGTTAAAGCTTGTTGGTTGCTGCTTCTCGTTTCCTCAGGTTGTGAACTAACCTGGCTCACTGCTGCCTCTGCCTTTGAAGGAAATCCTCTAAGAAAATAATTGTAATGTGCACAAAGGCCTCATTCGTGGCAGCAGGTAGAACTCTGTGCCTGTGGCTACAGGCTGCCCCATTTTTTATCAATAAAGAAAGAGGGTTTTAATCCTCCATTGGTGTGTTGTGTCTGCCTTCACAAGGCAGCAAGAATCTTAAATACAAAGAACATCTACTCATGTTATAGATTTTTCAGGCAATATCTTTGAAGTTTAATTTATTTCTACTTCTTTGCCCAAACAAACATGTTGCTTTTTATAGAAACTTCCAGGCTACAAACTCAGGCCTGAGAAACAGCAGAACTGAGACAGTTTGTACCACCTTGGTTTGGACAGTTAATATCAGGAATGTTATTTTATTCTCCCACTTGTTTCTCTGAGTCTCAGCCTCCCCCCTCTCCCTCTGAGCCAATGTAGATGTGTAGTGACTGCTTGTCCTACATGATTTCTCTGGCTCTCAGCAGCTCTGCCCTCCCAAACTCCAGCCCCTGTCCCAGATGCTCTGAGCACTCTCCCAGCTCCATAACCCATTTTTATACCCCCAGAGCAGCTGCCTCTCTTGGCTCTTCACTCCCTGATAGATTCAGGCTTTTGCTCTTGGAATTCAAACCAGGCTGTTTTTTATTATGATGTTGTTGTGGAGGTTGGTTTTGCTGCTATTTTGCTGTTACCATTTACTGCTACTCTCTCGTTGCAGCTGCCCTGACCTGTTGAGCCCCATCCCCGTGGCCGGACAGGGGACGGTGCCTGTGCTGTGGTTTGACCGCGAGTCATGAGGGACAGACCAAGGCACTGAAGGTCATCGGCCAAGAACATTGCCACCCACATTAACAGGATTAGTATTAAAAAGGTTGGAAATATTTTCCCAAATTTGAGCAATGGAATTTTGTAGCATAACCATCCCATGATTCCATGGTTCCATGATTCGATGGAAATGGTCTTCCCAGAGGTTGCTGTCTCTGAGCTGTGGCAGTGCCAGGGGCTGGTGTGTGGATGTCCCTCCTGAACATCCACATCCTCTGCACTGTGTGAATTCCACATCCTCTGCACAGTGTGAATCCCAGAGCAGATGGAGGGATGGGACACTGCCTGGCAGGAGGGTGCAGACAGCTCTGCTCCCAGGGAACAAGGGATGGGACAAGAGGAAGCAGCTGCATCAGTGGAGGTTCAGGTTGGATCTTGGGCAAAACTTCTCCATGGAAAGGTCTGCCCAGCCCTGGCACAGCTGCCCAGAGCAGATGTGAAGTCCCCATCCCTGGAGGGATTTAAAAGCCATGTGGATGTGGCACTTGGGGACACGGGTCACTGGCGGTGCTGGGGGAATGGTTGGACTTAATGGTCTTGGAGGACTTTTCCAACCCGAACAAAGCTGTGATTCCACACTTAATCCAGGGAATCCCGCCCCTTCAGCTGCTGACACGTACCTCGTGCTCCTGGGAGTGCTGGGGGTGGTGTGTCCCCCAGGCTGACAGGGTGTGTGGCTGTGCTGTCCCTCCCTACAGGCTGCGGAAGATGTAGAGCGCGGCGGGCGCGGAGCAGCCGGAGCGAGCGGGGCCGGGCCAGGGCCCTCCCTGCCGCGGCCTCACCATGGCCAAGAGGGGCTCCAGCAGCCGGGCCAGGGGGGACAAGCCCGACGCCTTGGCCGCCCTGCAGGCTGCCAATGAGGAGCTCAGGGCCAAGCTCACCGACATCCAGATCGAGCTGCAGCAGGAGAAGAGTAAGGTGGGCAGCTTCCCTTCCTTTGAGTGCAATTTGGTGTTACTCAGAAAGTTCAGAAATGCCAAAATTCTCTTTGCCGATTCTTCTCTTTCCCTTTTACACTAATTTCATTTGGATTTTGAGCTCAAACTCCTTCAAACCGGCTGCTTACCCACATGTGCAATACTAGATCTCAGCTCTGCCTCCTGTGCTAATGCCCAGATTCCAAGGAGACACAGCTTCTCCCTGAGCCTTTGGGAGAGGGACAGCTGATGGGGCTGGAGCCTCAGCTCTAAGCATTTCCAGCTCCTTCCCTCAGATCACTTCTCAGCAAGAGCATGGAACATTCATTTGCTTTTCCCTAATTCCCCAAATCAGTTTCCACTGATAAACTTACGGGTGTTTTCAGTTCCAGACTAGAAATGTGTTACCATGCAGGGACACAATGATAGTCTGCATTTTTCCATTAATTTGCATAATTATTAGGCATTTTGGACTATGAATCCGACACACACGTACATATAGATAGAACATCTGTTAATCCTTTTGCTGTGAAGCAGCATTTGCAGCTTTAAGGCTGAGGACTTTGTTTTCCTTCTCCCTGTCCTTCATAGCCACTTCTGGCCATGGCTTCTCTAGAGTTTATGGCATGGTTTTAAATTGAAGCATCATTTGAGCCTTGTGTGGTCAGGTACAGTCAGTTATCTCTGCTGAATAATTCATTGCTTAAAAACCATCTGGTAAAATGCAGCTGTTTGGGGCTTCACAGGAGCTTGCACAGAGCTTTTTGTGTCTTGCCTACACATGTGCAGGTTTGGTCTGCGTGCCTGAGCGTGCTAAAGTGATGGCTTGGCATCTCATTGTTCCCCTGTTTTGGGGGGAATGTGCTGTGAGAGCTTCTGCAGAATAAATTGAGGACTCAGACTTACTCACAAGGTACTGACTGTCTCCTAAATGTGTGTTAAACATGAGCCTGCAGTGAAAGAAAAGTCTTTGCTACCACCAGTTTGTAGACACAGCCACACCAGCATTGAGATGTAATACTGTGAAGTCACCTGTACCATTTTAAAATAATATCATGATATGTATTCATTGTTTGGTTGATTGAAAATACTGTATTTTTTGGTTTTCCTTATAGGTCAGCAAGTTGGAAAGGGAGAAGAATCAGGAAGTGAAGCAGATCAAGGAGCACGAACAGCATAAAAGTACAGTGGTGGTCACAGAGCTCAAAGTCAAACTTCATGAAGACAAAATGAAAGAGCTCCAAGCTGTTCGAGAAACACTTCTGAGACAGCACGAAGCTGAACTACTCAGAGTAATAAAAATTAAAGATAATGAAATCCAGAGACTACAGACCCTGCTCAACGCCGTGCGTGATGGGGCCCCAGACAAGGTGAAAACGGTGCTGCTCACCGAGGCCAAGGAGGAGGCCAAGAAGGGCTTTGAGGTGGAGAAAATCAAAATGCAGCAAGAAATTTCCGAGCTGAAGGGGGCTAAGAAACAAGTGGAGGAGGCTCTCACTATGGTCATCCAAGCTGACAAAATCAAAGCAGCGGAGATAAGGAGCGTGTATCACCTGCACCAGGAGGAGATCACCAGGATCAAGAGGGAGTGCGAGAGGGAAATTCGCAGACTGGTACGTGTCGCTCTCTGCTGCTGTAGCTTATGCTGTTGGTAGGACATGATCGGTGCTGGACTCAGCTGAGTGGATAAGGATGGGTGTTGACACTTTGGGGCTTGCTCCAGGTCTGTTTTACATTTAATAGCAGAGAGGGCAGACTGGTTTTTAAAAGTATTAGGATGTTTTGTAAGAAACTTCTTGTCAGAGCCTGTTAATGTTGTTCACATTGAAGGTATCAGGAAGAGCCCTCGGGCTCGTGGCTGGTCAGGGGAATGCTGCAACAGTTATGTTTCTTGGGTTATGCCTCTACTTCCTCACCAAGCGTTCCTTCCTGATCCACCTTGGTCCCTCTCGTTCCCTGCCTTTGCTAGTTCCTGTGAAAAGCCCATAGTGAGGCTTACACAGCCCCAAATGCTCTTTTTCTGCACCCCTGAGTCCTACACACACAGCAGGGCATTCGGGGAAATTCCTCTCCATACCCACCATGGTGGTTTTCCCCAGGACAGGGGCTGGTTCAGCTCCTCTGGTGGCCCCACGAGCGGAGAGTCCGCAGGCTCCCACCTGAGCAGGTCACTGGGATCTCACCTGGTGCTGCTCACCTGACCCTCGGGGACCCTTTGTGTGTGGCTGCTCAGCCTGCCCTTACCTAATCCAGCATGTGATCCTCAGGTGCAGCAGCTCCAGTCCCAAAGGCAAGAGCTTCACACCTTTGGAGTTTCCCTCTGGCGTGTGTGGGAACTGGCTGGGGAGGTTGGAAGGGATCATGGTGCTTGGAAAAGGGTGGAACTCCCCGTGGGAGGGAGCTCCCTCACAGGGAAGCCTTTGCACCAGAGCCTGGCAGGCCACAGCACCTTCTGGGGCTCAGGGTTTATTGTCTGCTGCTCTCTCAGACTTTGCCCTGTGATCCGCGCTCCTAAGCGCAGGGAGTGTATCCCTGAGCTGCTGCTGCCTTTCCCGGGGACATGGGGACACACCCATGCTCTCATGATGTGTGTTTTGGGTCTTGTCTCAGTATTTATGTGATGTCACCATTGTTTTGTGTTTGCCATGCTACTTTGCAGCACTCAGTCTCCCGGTACAAGCCCATCCAGGTCTCTTCTACGTCATTAGCCCTCAGCTGTTAACCAAATCCTAAAAAAAATTGTAAAATGCCCAAAGAGCTTGCAGCCTGGCCCCAAATCAAAGGCTGGCAGTGTGACCATGCTACAGAGACTACCTGCAGAACCTCCTCCCCTGGTAGGATGCTGGTACAGCATCACCTGAGCCCTGGCAACCAAAGGGCCTGCAGGGAATGGCACACCAGCAGTGGAGTGTCCCCTACCTTTATTTAGCCACCTCTTCTCTCAGACTTCAGGTTGTTAAAGTTTTTTCATAGCTTATTTTATTTTTATGAAGAGGATATAAAAATAACTTATAACCAACTGATCTATTGATGCTGTTCAAATATCCTGCAGTGTAAGCACCTTCTTCTCTAACCATACATTACTGGTGCATTGATTTCATACATCACAGTGAATGGGGGGCTAATGGACATCCTAAATAAACTTGCTGCATCGCATGGGAAGTCCCCACTAATGGCCTTTAATGTAGAAGCTGTAAAATAAATATGGCCTTAGTTATAGGGAACAGAGTGGTCTGATGGGATGTTTTCTAAATTGCCTTAAAATCAAATTCTTTAAAAGTTCCTTCTTGAAAGAATCAGATTGGCTCTCTGCACCAATGAAATTACCTGATGCCATGATTTTACCAAGCCCTGAGTGCTTCCTGGGTGGCTTCAAGTACTCTCAGCTCCATGAACTCCACCATCAGTTGTTTTGGTGGGAGCTGGTGGCTCCTGGCACCTTGTGGGGAGGGCCCTGGTGTCTGGGGGGACAGGCTGTGCAGTGCCCTGGTAACAGAGAATCAGGGATTCACTGACATAGCTTTAGGGCATTTTTTGTGCTTGCATTGACTGACAATCTGTGACAGGACGAGAGGAAACGGCCTCAAACTGTGCCAGGGGAGGGTCAGGCTGGACATCAGGAGGAATTTCCTCATGGAAAGGGAGGTCAGGCCTTGGCAGGGGCTGCCCAGGCAGGTTTGGAGCCCCCATCCCTGGAGGTGTTGAAGGAATTCCTGGAGGTGGCACTCAGAGCTCTGGGCTGGGGACAAGGTGGGGATGGGGCACAGCTTGGACTCGAGGGTCTGTGATTCTGAGTATTCACCAAATAAACCCCCCAGCTCTTCACTGTAGTTATTTCCAGGGCCAGGGTGGATGCCAATGGCTTCAGCCCATTCCCATGGAGCAGGGCTGAGCATCTTCCAGCACCGTGGGCAGCTCAGGAAAGGGAATAACGTGTTTTTCAGAGGGTGTGCTCAGGCTGTGCTGGGCCTGTGTGTTGTGCTGGCACATGTGGCTCGTGCTGTTTGTGTCTGTACAGTCTGTGTGACGCTCCCCGAGACGTTCAGCTAACCCCGTTCAGCTGTCCCTGGCTCACAACCTCAGCAGTGGGACTGCAGCAGATGAAATCCCCTTGCAGATGGTTATGAGTACATGTGGCAGCGGCCTCCTTCGGAGAGAATTTCTAATTTTAGTCAACCGTTTTTAAATTTCAATTTGTGCATTTTAAACTGCCTTAAAATACTGCACGGCTGTGTTTAATTACATTTGTATGGGCAGGAGCACTCCCTGCTTAGTGTGTGCACAGCCAGGGGAAGCAGGGAAAGGCCAGGAGAGTTCCCCAAGCTTAACAGGCCTTGGTGCTTGCTAAGTGGGGACCAAAATTCAATGTGGTAAAGAGTATTTAAACTTTAATTAGCTCTTGGTTGGTCAGCAAGGAGAAGTTCTGCACAGTCATGGCCACTGCAGCCTCCTTGCTCCTGTCTCCTTTATCAGGGGACTGAGAAGTCAGGAACACTGAGGAAATGAGATTTGTTAGAGCCTGGGGAGTGGTTATTTTCACTCTAGATAAACTTTAGTTCATTACGAGTAGCAAAGGCTTTAATAACCTGCGCCAATTGCTCTGTGAGACCACTGGACATGGAGAGCTTCACGGCTTCCTCACAGCAATGCCACCCCACAGCCAAAGAGGGGATCAAGGTTTTGAGCACCATTCTGAACTTCTGTGTTCTCGGAGACCCTGAGCTCTCTGCCAGACAGTGGTAAATTAGTGAAGATGTCTGATGTAGAGGGTGGGATCAAAAGAAAGGGTAGGAAGCTGACTTTTAAATTTTAATTTTACTGGTGATTGATTTAGTCTTTATCTTCTCCTTTTGATTCCCTCATGTGGTGAGAAACCCCATATCTGGGATTATAAAGGTGGCTCAGCACCTGAAGGGTAGACACGCATTCAGGGTGAATCGTTCCTTTTTCCACCTGTGGATGTTTTTAGTCATTTGTGGTTTGACCCTCATTTACAATAGTATTTCTTCCAAGTAAACCTGGGCTGAAGGATTTTGTTGTATATAAAAGCCAGACAACATTACTCCTACGCTTAGGAGGGTCAGGAAACCTCCTCGTTCTGAGTGATTCCTTTGGTGTCTCACAGGCCAGGTTTTAAAAACATTTTTCTCTGTGGACCTGAACAAGGAGTTACTCTTTTCTGGACTGTAATGTTGTTGTTGTGCTACAGCACAGCTAACACAGGGTTCGGGCTGGGGCCTCGTGGCCTCTGGGACAGCTTGGAAGCTGCTGGCACTGGACGTGGGGTTTCTGCCTCCAGCAGGAGGTCTGGGACACCCCACGTTTCATCCGTGGCATTTACAAGTGGCACTGGATGGTTACACTGGGGTGGGACCAAGCTGAGCTTTCAAGACCCTCCCAACCCAAACCTTCTGGGATTCTGTGAAGCAATCCGGTGCTGCTGCTGGGTGTCAGGTACCCCAGGACAGGGACGCAGTGGGGTTTGTCCCTGGAGAGGGAGGGGGAATGAGCAGGGCACATGTCCCCTGTGCCTGAACCCCTCTCTCGGGGGTGTCACAGCCCAGGGCCACCCCGACTCCTCTCACCAGGGCACCTCATCAGCCAGGGCACAGCTCCCTGGCAGTCCCATCGAGGCCGGGGACAGGTCTGCTCACACGTGCTGACTGCCAGCTCAGACCATGGGGGCTGTGCCTGCCCTGGAGCAGCTCCGCTGGATAGGGACAGGGATTCTCCTCCGTGCCCCCTGCCTGGGGGGCTGCCTCTGATGCCAGGCACTGGCAGCTCCAAAGGCCGTTTGCGACAGCACCTGGCAACCTGCAAAGGCCCCAGGAACGCTGCGGGGAGAGACGTCCCAGCCAGGACCCCACAGCTTGGATGTGAATCGGGATGGAAATAGTAACTGTGAAAGAGCCGCGGCTGGAAGCGCGCTGCGTGCGGGACCTGCGGGCGCTGCAGCGGCAGCTCTCCCTTTGCACGGGCCGGCGTTCCTGTAATCGGCACCAGCTGTGCTCGGGGCTGGTTACGAATCAGCAGACACATAAATATTCATGCCAGCTCCGGAGTGGCAGCGGGGCGTCTGGCAGGTGGTTGGATGCTCCTGCGCTGCCGCCCCTTCGCCAGCTGCGGAGCCAGCAGGCAGGGTGGGAGCAGGGAGAGGAGCCAGAGCCCCGGCCCAGCTCAGCACAGCCCCAGCACAGCCCCAGCACAGCCCAGCACAGCCCAGCACAGCCCCAGCACAGCCCCAGCCCAGCATGAGGCCGGGCCGGGCCGGGGGCTGCGCGCCTGCGGACCCGCACTGCTGCCAGTGAGTTCTCTGGGCCCCTTGGCCCTGACTTTCCTTCCTTTCGTTCCTGTGCCGAGGGACGTCTTTCCAGAGATGCTCCCTTCCATTCGTGCTGTTCCCACGCTGTCTGTGTCTAACAGCAAGCAGCAGGCACCAGTCTTGTGCATGTTTCATGTACGGGAATTTACTCAGGTGGAGGGACATGTTAATGCTGATGTTTCCTTGTGGTTCATGAAGGTTATGTTTAGGGATTTTTTTTTTTTTTCCTGGAAAACAAACCATTAGTGAAATGCTGTGAAATGTTTTGTGTTTTCTCGTCTCTTTGTTCCTCCCAATTTCATGTGTTGCCTTTGTTGTAATGTGTCTTTGTTTCCATATAAATAGGAATCAACTACCCAATATTCTGCTTATTTTAAACAAATAATCATTTGATGATGTGTTATCTTTTCATCTGTACATCCATTTAGGTTTCTTCTCATTAGGCATTTCGCAGAAAAACCTCAGGTGCTCAGGAGCATCTACATCTTTGTTTCATTCAAAGTCAGCAGACGCTGCCTTCATGGACATTGTTGAAAGGATCTTTAGTCAATGGCACCCAAAATACCTTTCATTTGCTCCATTTTGCTTTCCTGATACCTGTGTGACCTGCCAGCACCTGCCCTGGGTGGGCCACATTGGCATTTAGTGGAAACAAAGTCCTTGGAGTGACTCTTGATTCCCAATGTCATTTTTTTCCAGGTTTACAGACAAAGCAGAGATAAAAGTATTAATGCAGCTCTTAAAAGGCAAAATGTTCCTATTTGAAGCAGGCCGGGTTTAAAAACTGATCATTGAATTTAAATGTCTAAAGTCTCAAAAACCAATGGCAAAAATCTTGTGTTTCCGGTGTCTGAAAGCAGCTCACAGACACCTGAGGGGATGGATGTGATTTCTGCCTCTCTGTGGAATCTGTGTCTCTGCCACGCGTGGCGTGAGGGTGTAATCAGTTCTGCAGCCGTGGATGATGTGCCTGTGTGGGGTCCAGCCGGGGAGAGCCCGAGATCCCGGGGCAGGGTGTGCGGCACCCCAGGCCGGCTGGGCTGGGCTGGGTTCAGTGGTTTTCTTGACCAGGCAGGGCCCAGCCACCCTTGTGAACTCCAGCCAGACTCCAGGGGTCGGGTCCTGGCTGGTCCCACAGCATGTGCGCAGGCCCTTGGCACAGGCAAACAGGGAAGAAGAGAGTTAGAGGTCACTGGACATTTGTCGTTTAAGCACTTCATGATTTTGCATAATGTTTATTATGTGTAAGTAAAACCTCTCATGGAAAGGGAGTTGCTCACACAGGAGACCTTTGGGAAAAAGAATTTTTAAAAATTCACCATTTCTTCTAGGAATCTTGAAAATTTAAAGGATACTGAGGTTTCAATATTTTTCTTTAAAAATTATTAATCCAAATTTTCCAAAGGTGACATCCAAGCAAAATGCCGCCGAATCATTAAAGCGTTTGAGTGAACCGACCAAAGTGTGATGTGAATGTCAAGTTTTAATGTTTTTACGATATTCTGAAATGGTGATGAGATTGCAGGCGATTTCCCAGTCATTTCAATGCCGAAGTGCCTGCTGAGGGAGGGATTTCTGTGCGCTGTGCGGCGCGGGGAGGAGGGCAGCGCTGCCGGAGCGGTGCGGCCCGCTGTCCGTGGCCGTGGCTGCTGTGGCGGCAGGCAGCGGTGCCGGGGTGCTCTGGGGGCTGCCCAGCCGCTGCTGCCGCCTGTGTGATTGTGTTCTGTTCTCCTTGTAGATGGAGGAGATTAAGTTTAAGGACAGAGCAGTCTTCGTGCTGGAGAGAGAGTTAGGGGTGCGAGCCGGGCATGCTCAGAGACTGCAGCTCCAAAAAGAGGCTTTAGATGAACAACTGTCCCAGCTCAAAGAGTCTGACCGGCATCTGAGCAGCCCCAAGCGGGAACTTCCTTATGCAAGTGGTGCAGGAGACGCTTCAGATCATTCGGGAAGCCCCGTAAGCACTTTCACGTGGTTTCACCTAAACGAGCGACCAAATGGCACCAAGTGACGGAATCTTGATGAGTGCCCCCTGGAGCAAGAGCTGTCCCATGGCTGTGCAGGGGAGCCCCGAGGCACCCACTCCGTGCTCTCGTTTTAATCATGCCCAAACCGTTGAGATTTCCAATCAAACCTCGCCATGGGAGAGCTTTTGCTTTCTGTCGTTTTGTTTCCCGGTCGGTTTGGTTTGGTTTTGTCAGCAGGGTGAAATTCTTCTGTTCTTTCTCTCCTTTTCCTCACTGTACCATGCTCAGCCACCCGCCTTAGTTTGACAGTTTGACACGATTCTGCCAACAAACGATGCAAATGCATTTCTCACCAAGTGCTGTTTGTGTGCAAGCGCTCGGAGGCGCGAGCTGGGGGCTTGGGGAGCAGATGTACGAGGCCAGTTCCAGAGGGAATGGGGACGGCAGTCGGTGCGGGGCAGCAGGGAAGCCCCGCAGCCTCCCAGGGCACCACTTTCCTGCCGCTCGGTGCTCTTGCCGTCAGCAGGACACAAAGCGATCCAAAGACCTCCTAACCCATGCTCTCCTGTGTGTTCTCTGCAATAGCCAGAACATTCGATTTGAGTCACCCCTCCACAATGGCTTTTTCAATGTAACTCTGGCACCTCCCTGCTTTGGCCTCCCTTTGCCCAGAAAACCCCTCGGGTAACTGCCCTCGTGCCTCTGACGTGTGCAGGTCGTCCTCATTGCTGATCCTCATCAAGATTTCTTTTGCGACAGCCCTGATTGTCTCAGTGCAAGTGTAAAACTTATACCTGAGCAAACCAATCTGTTTTATTCCTTGGCCCAAGCCTCTCCTGCACCTGTTGAATGAGGAACCCTAGACATCCCAAAAGTGCCACCAGCGCTGTGGGCACTAAAGTGCCTCTTTCTAGTTGTACTCAACTTCTGCCAAAGACCAGAACAAGTCGTAGAGAAGGGGAAAAGTCTGTCACGTTTGTCAGTAGCTGTAACTCCTCTCTGATTCTGAACGAGAACACATCTACCTATATCTCTATTCATTTCTAATTTGATGTAAGCATTTTCACTCAGATAAAGGGCTACCCCTGTGGCCTTACAAGTGACCCTTCAGGACCCCATAAGGGCCCCAGCTTAGTGGAAGAAGAGCTTATTCAATGCACAATTGCATGGATTTTCCCCATTCAGTAATTCAGTAATTTTAATATGAGTTTCTTATGACCAAGTCCTCAGAGTGGGCGATGTGTCTGAAGCTCTCAGTTCAACAGTGGCATCATTGGAACATGGCCTTCAGTTTTGATATTTTCTGTTCTCTTTCCAAGTTTCCCATTTGTGACTTTGTATTTGCATATGCATATACATATACATATGCATATACATTCCTCTGCATTTGCATTCTTTGTTACATTTCCACTCCTGACTTTCCATTGGTCTCATCCTGCAGCTTTCCATGGCCAGTTGGGTTCCATGGGTTACCCTCTACCCGATAACATTTTAAAATGTTTGCATTTGGGATAAGCAAAAGTTTGAGCTTTGTCAATGTGCTCCTGCGTGTACACTTATGAACAGTTATTTGCAGTTGATCTTTGTTTTAGGAACAGCAGTTGGATGAAAAGGATGCCCGGCGCTTCCAGCTGAAAATCGCGGAGCTGAGCGGCATCATCCGGAAGCTGGAGGACCGGAACGCGCTGCTGTCGGAGGAGAGGAACGAGCTGGTGAGTGCAGCAGTGGCGAGGGCTTGGGGATGCGCTGCCTTCTCCCAGAAGCACACTGATACTTGTTCCTGTGCTGTTTGGAAATCCCGGCAGGAGGGGCTGCCTCCTCCTCAGCTCCGTGTTCGGGGCTGTGCCACGTCACTCCCCTCTTGGCTTGTACAACAGTGGATTTTTAAGATGGCATTAGCTCGGATTATTTTTATTTCTTTTTAAAAATAAATACATTCCCCACACTGAACATTTCCTGCACGGATAGAATATCTCCTCAAGTAGGAATGCTCTCTTCCCAATGGAAAATACCAAGAGTTTTGGATCAGTTCTGCTTTGTATCAGGAGAAAATACTGCTAGTGTGATAAATAAAGAAAATAGTTAATATATTTGATGAAAAAGCTCCAGAGGTGTTATTTTTCTCTTTGTCTTTCAGTTGAAACGTCTCAGAGAAGCAGAAAGCCAGTATAAGCCCATTTTGGACAAAAACAAACGCCTCAGTAGGAAGAATGAGGAGTTGTCGCATGCCTTACGTCGAATGGAAAATAAATTGAAATTTGTGACGCAGGAAAATATCGCGATGGTGAGCGTCTGTGCCCCTGGGAGAACGTGGGATGTGGAGCTGATGGGGCTGAGGGAGTCAGGCATCGGCCCAAACTTGCAGGTTCCATGGGGAACTGTTCCATTCTGGCAAGGTCCCTTCTGACCCCAGCTAATCTGTGATTCTGTGATTCACCTTCAACTTTCCTGCCAGAATAACCTCATAATCCCTGGGAAATCTGCACTTGTGACTCTGCCCCTCTTTCCAGCTGGAGGAGCAGGGCCATCTGGCACATTTGGAGCCCGGATGTGAGGCTCAGCAAAAGGGGAGCAGGAGAGCTGCCAGGACAACCATTAGAGAGATGCTTCACTTGCTGTAAAGGGAAGGGCTAGACAAGTCCCTTGGCAAAGCCTCTGATCGTTTCCTCCTCTGCCCTGTGGTTTTCGGGTTCCAGAGGCAGAGAACTGGAGCAATAAGGAGACCAAGCTCCTTAAATGACCTTGACCACAGCCAGGAAGAAAGAGAAGTGGATTTCCTGAGACTACAAGTTATTGAGCAGCAAAACATCATTGATGAGCTCTCCAAGGTAAGTGGAAGGCTGCTGTTCTCATGTGACAGTGACCAAGGGAAGAGCAGAGGAAGCCAAGGAAGGGGTACTGGAGGTTCTGGGAGCTAACAGGGATGTGGGAGTTGAGTTAACAGGACTCTGGGAGCTGACTGGGCTCTGGGAGCTGCTGGGCACAGTGGGCAGCAGGGGAACCTGGCAGGCGTTTCTGTGCTTAGTTGTAATATAGGTTATCTGTGGTGTGCTGTTTGGGAAAACCCTTTCAATCTGCATTGGCCTGCCGTGGCAGAACCATGTCCTGAGATGTGCTGGTGGCCAGCTCTGGGAGGGAAAGTGTCCCAGCTCCTTCAGCTGCAGACACCACTGGGGCTAAAGGTTCCTGTGTACAGGGGGTGCAATACTGGGCTTGGGGTTTTGCTTCCTTGTTACCATGTTCTCAGTCCTTGGAAACAAAAACACCAAAATCATAATACTTCTCTAGAAAATAACTTTTACTTCTTTCCTTTCTTTTTAAGCCTGTCCGCTTACTGACATTATTTCATTATTTTTCATTAGACCCTGGAGACTGCTGGCTATGTGAAGAGTGTCATGGTAAGAGTGACATTAACTTCATCCTCATCTATGTATGCTTTCAACTGCTGTTCATGGAAAGCAGGCAGGGTACAATAATATTTATTTTCCCTTCCATCTGCATTCAGCAGTGAGCTGACACAGGGATTTCCTCAGAGCAGATTTTTTATCAGCAGTTGTTCACCACAGAAAAGCACAATGATAGTGGGGAGGAAAGCTTTAATCCCACCACCTGCCCTGATGGCCGAGAGCGAGTGTTCCCATCTCCAGGACAGCTCTGTCACCTTGGAACTGCATTTTTTCACTCTGGCTACCCCGGCTTTGTGTCACCCCCCCGGGGTGTGCTCAGCCCTGCCCTTACCCGCCCCATCCCTGCACTGTGATCCGCAGGGCTGTTGTGAGTTACACCGCTAATGGGTATTGATGGGATGTGCTGCTCCCATTGCCAAGCAATGAGCGTTCGATTGTCCTCGGCGCTGCTGCTGGCTTCGGGATTGGCCGCCGGGCTGCGGGAGCAGCGCGCTGCCAGTGTCCACAATGTCACCACATCCTTGTACCAAGCAGGTGAAAGGAAAGATCTGAGGGTTTCCCCTTCAGAGCCTCACTCTCTGCAATCCTGGGCTTTGCAAGTCCAGAACAGAGACTTTTTTCTGGGTACTGTAAAAAATCGACCTAACTCCATAAAGAGGAAGAAATTGTTCCCTTGGGAGGGTGAGGAGACCCTGGCTCAGGGTGCCCGGAGGAGCTGTGGCTGCCCCAGTCCTGAAGTGTGCAAGACCAGGTTGGACAGGGCTTGGAGTAGACTGGGAGAGTGGAAGAGGTCCCTGCACATGGCAGGGGGTGAAAGGAGGTGACATTTAAGGTCCCTCCAACCTGTATTTTGATGATTCTATGATTTCCTCTGATTGCAAAAATTGTTGGCAGCAGTAAAGGCTCAAACCTTTTTCCAGAGGCACTGGGAACCTGCAGGTCCTTAGAGAAGGAGCTGAGCCTGGAAGTGCTGGGTTCAAAGAGCCCCTGAAATGTGTGCAGTGGGGCTGTGGGGTGTGTGCACCTTCCAGAGCCACCAGCAGCCACCAGAGCCGGGGGCAGGAGCAGAGCCAGGGCGAGGCCTGCAGTGCCATGGTCACCCACGGAGCAGCTCCAAGGGGACACCCAAGCTCTCAGTATAAAGCTTGTAATCACCTTTATTTTAGTTTGATTTTCATGGACATAAAGAGCAATTTCTAGTTGTCTATGGCAAACCTGAAAGATGCTGGAGGGAATAACCCAGGACTGGTGACGGTGTGGGACAGTGGCCAGCAGTGCCCTTCCTGTCAGCTGCTTCCCCAATGGCTCCTTGTACTGACACGGTTAATTTAAGTAACTGCTCTCTGCAAACAGCTAACACGTGCCTCTGACTCTTGCAGGAACGTGATAAGCTGCTAAGGTTCAGGAAGCAAAGGAAAAAAATGACAAGAATTCCTAAGGTAAAAAAACCTTCTCTGATGACCTGCTGATGGACAGTGCTGGTGTGCTCAGAGCACCTCAGCCATGGGAATGTTCTCCTTAAGGGTCTGCAAATGGGTCCTAAACTTAAACTTGGGTGATGTAGTTCAAGGACATTCACAGACTGTATTGGGATATTCAGGAAAAATCTGGGAGGGGCAGGGGACTTGTTTGCATCGCGCATTCTGAGCCTTTTCATGCTCTGCATTTACCCTGTGGGACTTTGGTGGGATGTGGTTGTCTTAAGAGGAGACAAATTTTATGAATTAACACATCTCCAAACGATCTTCTAATGGTGCTGCCTGAAAACATGTGTATGCTGTAAATAATTCATGATGGAGTTTAGTAACATGTGAAAATTGCTGGTTGGAGAAGCGATGGTTAGAGCTTCGGGAAAAGGGAACGCTGGTTAATGAGGGCTTGGCAGGGTGTTAATGTAAATATTAACTCTAAAATGGCACAGTAAGGTTTAATATCAGGGACTGCCAGCGTGCTGTGATTCACAGATGAAGAATTAGAGTGAGGCTGGAGCTAATGAATCTATGAATAACTAATTGAGGTCGATGGGAGATAACTCCTGTCATCCTGAAAATCACATCCAGGCCTTCCAGGGAGTCACAAAGCTGGGTGGGGCTTTGGACAAGGGCCTGGATTGCCAGGACAAGGGGAATGGCTTCCCACTGCCAGAGGGCAGGGATGGATGGGATATTGGGGAGGAATTGTTCCCTGGGAGGGTGGGGAGGCCCTGGCACAGGGTGCCCAGAGCAGCTGTGGCTGCCCCTGGATCCCTGGCAGTGCACAAGGCCAGGTTGGACGGGGCTGGGAGCAGCCTGGGACAGTGGGAGGTGTCCCTTCCACACTCTGGGATTCTGTAATTTTCCTTCAAAAGTTAGCCACTGCAAATTAAAACCAAAGGCCAAACTCTAGATATGTTTTTGTAAATCATCAATTAAAAATATCTTTAGATCTGTGAAGTGTTTTCTTTGACTTTCAAGCATTTACAGTAAATCTTTCTTTACCACCATTCTTTTAAACAAAAAGCACCTTTGAGTGGAAAACTGGATTTCTTCAAACCATAGACACATTGCTGTGGTGATTAACTTCAAGTTCTCAAGTAAAATACTTTTTGAAGATCTAACTTCTCATGTGAAAGTTGTGGTGGTGACAGGAGGGACACCATTGGTGATGACAGTGGATTAAAAGACATTTCAGTGCACAGCTCTCACCTCAGGTTGAGGTGAACACTCAAAGAGAGTGCTTAGCCATAGAGAAATTTGGAGGAAAATGTGTTTGCAAAGGCAGGGCCTGGGAGGTTTCACAAATGTGCCATTCGGGGATTCAAATAGTTTTAGGTCCCGTTGGAGCTCTTTGATGGGGTGAAAGATTTATAAATACAGGTGTAAAGGACTGGGCTAGTTGTCGAAGAGCAGCAGAGTGAGAATTGCCGGCACCCTGGAGCTGGGGTCGCTGCAGGTGCCCGTGTTCAGGCCCCAGGGCGCGGATTGCCGGGTGCCAGGGCTGCTCCCTGACCCTCCTCTCCGTCAGAAGCCGGTGGTGGAGACGTTCTACGGCTACGACGAGGAGGCTTCCCTGGAGTCCGATGGCTCCTCCATCTCCTACCAAACTGACCGCACCGACCAGACCCCCTGCACTCCTGAGGACGACCTGGAAGAGGTACTCCTCAAAAACCCCTCTTGGTTTGGTTGTAACCTTGCTACTGATTTTTAGTGAAATTCCTGGTCTGTTCCATCATTTCTATCTATCATTTCTGTTCTATCATACCGTTCTAGCATCCTGTCACCTCAGACCAGAAAATTAAACATTTATGTTCAATTTGGTACTGTGCATGTTGGTCAGTATCTCCTAATCTCAGGTCTTCAGTAACTTCACAACAAGCTGGAAATGTCATATCCTAAGGATATTAAATTTACAGCGGGTTTGTGGGTCTAAAAGACTGAGAAATTGGACAACCCTTGGGAGATGCATTCACTCTGAGGCTGCCTGCAGATTTTGGCATGTGTAGTTTGGGCCAGGCCGAGCTCGGCACAGAGCAGTAAGGTCTGTGTTTGTGTAAGGAGAAGAGAACATTCCCTTGAAGCTCTGGGCTCCAGGGAAAGGCTGGTTCCTGGCTGGGTTGCAGGGTTGGGGGCTGTTCAGAGCCTCTGAGAGCAGAGCACACAAATGTAATACAAATTAAAGGGCTTATTCTGTGTATTTGCCAGGGCTTCCTTATAAATGTGTTCCCCAGTGTGTGTCAGATCACTGGACCATTACACAGCTCTGGGCTTAACAAGAATCTTGTAATAAACAAAAATTGCCACTGATGATGTGCAGCCTTTTCATGGTGTGCTGGCTGCAGGTGTGTAATTAGATCTGCTAAAAGGGAACCTGCAGAATTCCTCACTCCATCATGAAAGATACATGATGGTTGCCAGGTGTGTGCTGCACTGCAGGAAATCTGAATGTATTTGTGTATGTATGAGCCTGTTTATTTTTCATTCCTATATTGACATTCTTCCCCCTGTTCAGCTGGTGGGACGTTGATGCATGCACCCAGCAGTGTAATTCCATTTCATGTTGAGTGAAATATTCCAGTCAGCCTGACATGAAAGCATTCCATACTGGATATTGTAAGGAGGGTGAAGAAGATGAAGGGCTCCTTTCATGTTGCTGTCACTACTTCTACAACTATTAACTCTGGATTCGTGTTTTAATAATTGAGTGAGGCTGTCAGGCTTGGCTTCCTTTCCAAATTGGAAACCTTTTGTTGTTAAAGAAAGATGCGTTTTCACCTTTAACGTGATGATTTTCCCTGTTATGGTAAGAAAGGGTGGTGCAGTCATTAGTGTGTTACGTGGAAGGTAAGCTTTTATCTTTCCAAAGCAGGGATTATCTTTTTATTTCTATTCTGCATTTGCTGGAGGTAAGTGTGTGCAAGAGATGTGTAGGGGACGGAGGGGAAGCAGCTTGAGGGCACTTAACAAAGATTTGTAGTACCGTGCTTCCAAATTGCATTTAAAAAGTGATAGTTTTGGCACTTTTAAGAGGAAACAAACCTAACCCCCTCTTTTTTTTTTGCTTGCAGGGCATGGCCAAGGAGGAGACGGAGCTGCGTTTTCGGCAGCTGACAATGGAGTACCAGGCCCTGCAGCGCGCCTACGCCCTGCTGCAGGAGCAGGTCGGGGGCACCTTGGATGCAGAACGAGAAGTTAAGGTCCACATGGCTTATATTACACGGAAATAAGGGGTTGGAATTGTGAGGGTGGGTGGGGGATCCGAGTGTGCTTGCTCAGGTTGTTCTCCAGCTCGCCTGGGGCTTGGCCAGGCAGCTCCGGGTGCCCCGACGGCCGCCAGCCTCCCTGGGAAGGGTTTGCTGAGAATCCACCACTGCTGCAGCTGGGTCTTTTCACCCCTGATCAGTTTAAGGGAAATCCAGGGAGAATTTTTTATGGGAAGTCCTTGAAATTAAGCTCTTTTTCTGTAAAGGACTAGGACAGATAGCCTTAAATATATAATGCATGGTCTTTAATTCCTTCTGGGCTCTGAGAGATTACATGATTCCTCATAAAATGTTGAGAAGGCTTATAGCTGAGATTTTTCTGTTAATTAAATTGCAAAGTGCCCTGTGCTATTCTGCCTGCTCGTCTGCCTCACACAGTCCCTGTGGCTCTGGACAGCTGGCCTGAAGTGTTGCTTTTGTTATGAGTTTGTTGTGTGTTACAAGGGGTTACGGAGGAGTTGTTCCCTGGGAGGGTGGGCAGGCCCTGGCACAGGCTGCCCAGAGGAGCTGTGGCTGCCCCTGGATCCCTGGAAGCATCCATGGAAGGCTGGATGGGGCTTGGAGCAACCTGGGACAGAGGAAGGTGTCCCTGCCCATGGCAGGGGATGGGACTGGATGGGTTTTAAGGTCCCTTCCAATTCAAACCATTCCATGACTCTCTGAAGGGCTGGCAGGATGCGTCATGCCCAGCCTGCAAGGGTGAGTGCAGTCAGGAAAGGGACAAATTTGCTGTTTAACGGGAGAAATGTGCCTGCAAAGTTTTAATTTGTTCCTACATCTGTTCAGTGAAGATGTTATCCAGGAACACTTAGAGTGGGTCAGGGTATGATGCATGAAAACTGACATTCCCAAAAGTGTTCCCAGAATGAACATCTACTCTGAAACATCAGGGATTGCACTTGGAAAGAAAATCACAGTGAGCCAAGGCATGCCCAGCTGTAAAAGTGACTCGATTTTAGTTTTTCCATAGTAAGCCAAAGGGGGCAGCAGTGTAGGTCGTGCAAACAAGATCACTTTCAGTGGAAATAACAGGATAAATAGCAGAGAAATGGTTCAAGGAAAGAAAATGTTCTATGAAAGTATGTAACAAATAAAACAACTGACAGTAATTACATTTATTCTCCAGAAAACACATGTAGGAATATGGTGTCTATTTAAATAAGCAGGAAGCTACAAATATAGTAAAAAAATGACACATGGGTATGAAATAGATATGGCACTAAATCACTAAATCATAGATAAGGTTCTAAGTCATAGATAAGGCACTAAAGGCCCAGAGATCAATGAAATTTGCCAGTTTGTCATGTGGGGTCTGTTCTGAGTTTTTAACATGCCCCGAATTTAAGGGAATCAAGTGGGTCCAGAATTTGCCATAATAATTTTCATTTGTTTTCCTAGAGAAAGGGGGGTTCTGGTTGCAGCCAGCTGTGAGGAGCCAGCTCTGCTTTGCCGTTTTGTTAATCTTGACTTAAATCTCAAAATCATTAACCCTGTCTCCCAGACTTGATTTGATTACATTTGATTATTTGATACTCTGTGCTCAGCTGCAAATGTCTTCTGCCAAAATCATTCATTAAAATCATTTGGTGTTTTAAATATTTTCTGTATCTGCATTAGCTTTGGTCTTTTGGAGAAAGTTCGATTTATTTAGATTTTTCATTTATTTTTGAGTCGTTATTTATGGGTTTTTTTGTTTGTTTCCTTTCTCCCTTGTATCCCACAGACACGTGAGCAGCTCCAAGCAGAAATACACCGGTCCCAGGCTCAGATAGAAGACCTGGAGAAGGCTCTGGCTGAGCAGGGACAGGTAATGCTGACTCCAGCCCCTTCCCCACCTCTCTGCTGGGGAACCAGAAATGTTCCCAGGCTGGTCACAGCTTGTGTAGCACTTCTGCAGACAAAAAAAATCCCCAACAACCAAACAAAGCAAAAAAAAAAAAAACCAAAACCAAAATAGTAAACAGAAAATGGTTTTGAGAACTATAAAATAATATTAAATCATTTCATATTGCCTTCCCAGCTTAACCTCTTACTGTTGCTCTTGCTGTTAACAATGTTCTGGGGTTTGTGGGTTTTATATGTTCCTCAGACTAAGAGATTAGCTTCCAAATAAAGTTTAGTTTGCCTGATCTGCAGAAATATGTAATTTATATTTAGCAAAATAGAAATTTGATAGTAAACACATAGATGGAAATATCCCTTTTAATGCAAACCAGATTTTACCTGAAAGAGTTTTTTAATCACTGCAATGTTTTTATTCCATTTGTGTACTACAGAGCTGTTAAAATTATATGGGCAAGTTTATCTTAGGAAGTTATTTTAGGAAGTAATGGACTTAAAATTTCGCACATAACATTATTCTGTCTCTCTGTATGTGAGATTCAGTGAAATACTTGCTGCTGTGCTGGTGCTAAACGTTGCAGCTTCACCTACAGTGTTGTTCATTTCCTTCCCAAGGACATGAAGTGGATTGAGGAGAAGCAGGCGTTGTACAGAAGAAATCAGGAACTGGTAGAAAAGGTGTTCAGCTTTTCTATTTGTATTATTCAAGTAATACTTGTTTTTGAGGGATGCAGAAGGTTCAATATTCTGATCTGTATTGCACAGCCCTGCTGGAAATAATTCATTTTTATTACAAGATCCGTATAAACCTGCTGGAAAAGTGGGGTTCTGGCATTCCCTGTTGCCCCGTGTGTGTCCCGTGCAAGGTTGCACGAGGACAGTGGTCCTGGGGGTCAGCCCTGTGTCCCTCCACTGGTCAGGGTGGGCTTGGACCCTCAGCCCTCAGTGCCATGGGGTGGTGGGCTCGGCCCTGGAGCTCCCCCTGCCCAGCCCTGCCCAGCACGGCCCCCGTGCCCTGGCTTGGGAGCGTTGCTGCCCGCAGTGCTAAGGACGTGCTGCTTTATGCATTTGGCAGATAAAACAGATGGAAGCCGAGGAGGCTCGTCTCAAACACGACGTCCAGGACGTGAAGGACCAAAACGAGCTGCTGGAGTTCAGGATCTTGGAGCTGGAGGTGAGCATGTGTGGTACCCCCAGTCCTGCCCGGGCTGTGCGAGCCGGGCACAGTGGGTTTGGGAACGGGGCTGCTGGAGAGGGGCACTCTGCAGGGAGGGCGGCCAAAGGGCTCTGTGCAGAGTCCTGATAAAAGAGGAAAACCCCAGACACCCACGGGCCACCACCAGTGTTGCTGATAGGCTGTTGTGGCAGTGCTGTGGCAGGAGGGTGGAGTGAGGTGAGCTTTAAGGGCCCTTCCAACCTAAACCATTCCGCGATGCTGCGGTGTGACACCCCAGAGTGGGTAACCACGGAATTATTGTCCTTTCAGGAGAGGGAGAGACGGTCCCCTGCCATCAACTTCCACCATGGCCCCTTCACAGAGGGGAAGAGCCCTCTGCAGGTGTACTGCGAGGCAGAAGGTGTAACAGTAAGGGATTCTCGTTTCCTATCCTCCTCTCCCTGAGCAAAACCAGATGCTCTGTGCTGACTCCTGCTTCTCCATTTCTCTCTTGTCAGGACATAGTAGTGGCAGAGCTGATGAAAAAGCTGGACATTTTAGGGGATAACGCCGTAAGTGTATGTTCCTTTAATAAATTGTGCATGCTTTGGGGAATACCTGTCCTCGTGTGAAGCGAGCGAAGCTGCCTGGTTTGGTGCTGCACAGCCTGTCCTGCCTCTGGTTTGGGCTACCAGCAAAGCATTTTCCAGCTTTTTAAGGTTTTGCTACCACCTGAAGAGTGAAACGCAGGGGCTTGGTGTCACCATATTGCTTCTCAGGTTTCTGTTATTTGGAGAATAATGTTGGTGTTTGGTGTTTTCTGGCCACTGCTCACACACAGTTTCTTCATTTGCTTGCTCTGCTTTTGAAATGCTTTGCTTTTGCACTTCAGCAGCTGTGTGCTTTGAGTTGGTCTAATAACCCATAAACCCTTGATAGTAACTGGGATATTAAACAAAAAGTTACAACAGTAGTGTGAAAAGGAAAAGTGAGTGATAAGAAACTTGAAAGTGCTTCTCCTTCAGCAGGTGGCAGTGCGTAATTGCACATCCAGTTAGGGAAGGCACAGACGTCCCTGTGTCTTTTCTGGGCTCTGCTCTATCAGCAGAGCCCCAGGGCTGTGAGGGGCCCAGGAGAGCAGCACCCTCAGGCACTCCAGGCTCCTCCTGGGAGGCCCCACACAGCACTGGGGCTGCAGAAGGGTCCCCACTGTTCTCACAGCTCTGCACCTGGGCTGCCCCAGCTCTCCCTCTGGACAGGTTGGATACCAGTGAAACACCATCCCCAGGACCAGTGGACAGCCTGGAAGTACCAGAACTATAAATACCTGAGGGAGGGCAGGCCCTGGCACAGGGTGCCCAGAGCAGCTGTGGCTGCCCCTGGATCCCTGGCAGTGCCCAAGGCCAGGCTGGACATTGGGGCTTGGAGCAGCCTGGGACAGTGGGAGGTGTCCCTGCCATGGCAGGGGTGGCACTGGGTGGGCTTTGGGGTCCCTTCCCACCCAACCCATCCCAGGATTCCCTGATGCAGTCCCTCTTGAATAGCACTGGCACTGTCCCAGCAGAGCCCTAAGAAGCTCTCCACAGGCACCCTGAGCAGCACCTTCCCTGGCTCTGACTCAGGCTCCCCACAGAGGCGAGGCCCAGCCGAGGGATTCCCTTCTGCTGCTGCACCTGTGGTCACACTGAAGCTTGGGATGAAATGCAAAGCCCAGTTCCAGTACTTTGATTTTTTTTGGGAAAGCAACAAAAGATGGATGGAATAGCCAACATCTGAAAAATGCTTCCCAAAATAATGACTTGGCTGCACAAAGTGAGGATTGTGCATGGGATGAGCACTGCCTCTCTTCTCCCCATGGCTCTTTGTGCTGAGCTTGATCTTGTCCTGTGTAAATGTATGTTTATTCCCTGTTGGGTAAAAATAGATCCAGTGTCACCTTTCTTTTTGGTAAATACAAGAATTTTGGAAGAATTATGTATGATAAGGATTGGTAATGAATAGTGACAATGACTTTTACAACCACGTTGCATTACAATATTAATTTTCTCTGCCTTAGTTTATTTTTCCTCAAACATACTTAATTTCAGATGTATTTAAAACAGCAGTGGCCCAAGTAGTGGGTTAGTACAAGACACTGGGATTTGTTGTAATTGTGCTCTGCTTTTGGTGCAGAACCTGACCAACGAAGAGCAGGTGGTCATCATCCAGGCCAGGACTGTCCTCACACTGGCTGAAAAGGTAATGACCACAGCATCACTCCTGGTACCTTTGTGTCTTGAAAGCATCTGAGCCCTCTGAGCAGACACTGGTGAGGGAGGTGACAGCTCTACACCAAAGGCCATGGTGCTTTATGTGAAATTAACTGGGCTTCGTCCAAGTAAAGGCAACAAGCCAGCAATGCAGACAGACAATGCTTCATTTAAAATGTTACTGAACTCACAAAGCAATGTCAGATGGGAAGGGCCAGGCTTTGAAATATGGCTTTTTTCCATCTCCAGCACACAGAAAAGAAAAATACAATGATCTAGTTAATTCTGCTCTGTTACTGAAGTAGTACTTGCTGCGTGCTGACACATCCCCAAGTCCCGGGGGCTGAGCCCGCGGGCTGTGCTCAGGCTGGGCTCTGCTCTCTGTTCCCTCAGTGGCTCCAGCAGATCGAAGTGACCGAGTCTGCGCTGCAGCAGAAGATGCTGGACCTGGAGAACGAGAAGGTACCGGGGAGGAGCTGCCAGGGGAGGGGACATCGTGCTGGGCCCGTGGTGGTCACTGACAGCCTCTTCCTTGGTCCTCAGGAGCTGTTCAGCAAGCAAAAGGGCTACCTGGACGATGAGCTGGACTTCAGGAAACAGTCCCTGGACCAGGCTCACAAGGTGAGGGTTGTCAGCATTGACTGAGTTGGGACACCTGGATTAACTCACTGACCGTGTGCTCTGTGCCCTGTGGAAACTCTGCCTAGGGCAGTGCTGCTCGTGGAGTGCCCCGAGGGCTGCATGGGATGAGAGTTCAACAAATCCTCTGCACCCTGAGCTAACCACGACTTCCTCGTGAACAGAATTCCTTGGGTTTGGGTGGCCCTTGCAGGGTTAGGACCTGAACATTAACTTATTCAACACGAGTTTTAATGCAGCCAGAGTTTCAGTAAAGGACTGATAAGGAAATGTAGTTTTCAGTAACTTGTATTACTTTTTAAAAAATTATATTTTAGCCTAGACATTTCCCTGGATTTTGGATTACAGCCTCTGTAACCAAAGCAGCTGGAGGTATTGTGGGATGTGTAATTTTGAAATGAAACTGCTTTTAAGTCAGGTTCATCATTAGCTGATCCTAAGGCATTTCGCCCATCTTTTCAGTCTTTAGCCATCTTGTTCCCATCAGTGAGAGAAAACTTACATATACGTTCACAAAAGGCACAAAGTTTCCTCTCAGTTTATCTCATTTTTTCAGTTCTATGTAAACCTAGAGCACAGTTACACTTTCTGAGGAGCAATGAGTATTTATGTCTGCGTCCTGTTGTCTACTTGTGTCTCGAACCATTTGGGGGAGCTTTTGCTCCATACATTTTCTGTCCTGTGGGTGATTTTTAAGACTGATTTTGCCAAATGCTGAGCTATGTCTGGAACCAACACACAGTGGAAACCTTGGAAAGCACACAAGCCCCCTTACCCGTGGTCTCAGCCCTATAATACCTTACAGTGGCGTTTCCCTGCCCATGGCAGGGGATGGGACAAGATGGTCTTAAGATGGTCTGGGACTCTGTGATTCCATGATCTTCTGCCCTGAGCTGTCCTGAGAAGCAGTTTGTGCAGCTGAAGGCTGAGTCTGCTCATGGGAAGCAGGGAGTGCAAAGAGTGTGCAGCCCATGCAGAGGGGGCTATGGGTTATTTACATTTTCCTGTATTTTCTGAAGGCATCACACGTGTCCAGGCACAGCTTTGCTCCAGGGCACAAACGCAGCCTGAAAGCAGCAAGGAGCCTTTCTTCTGCCCTGGAATTTGAGTGGAAAAAGTTCTTTTGCTTTATGTAATCGCTTCACTTCCATGTTTCCTTTGTGCCCCTGGAGATGAGGAGCAGCTAATCATGATCCCCCCTGAAGCAGAGCCAACAAGATTAGCAGCCGGAACCACTAAGCCGTCTGCACGCTCCCACTGCCCTTGGCTGCTGCAGGGGGTTCTGCTCCAAGGAGCACTTGGCTGACACTGTTGCTGCTCTGGAGACCAGGAAGGTCCCCCCGCCCTTCTTCCTGCACAAGTCAGTACATCCAGAGAGGGCTGGTGGTTGTGTCCGTGAGGTTTGGGGCCCAGCAGAAATCCAGGTCTCCAACAGCAGCGTTTTGCTGGGACGAGGTTAGCGAGGTGTTGGTGTTGTTTTTAAAAGGGAAAGCAGAATATTCTCCTGAGATCCGAGGTGTTCTTCCCCACGGAGATGCCACGGTTCCCATCAGTTACCATCAGTACCACAGCTGGTGCTGTGGTGCCACTGCTCTGCTGGGAGCATTCTGCTGTCCTGGCTCTGCAGAGACCCAGTGAGCAAACACCAGCAGCAGCCTCAGCTGGAAAACGTGATTTTGAATTGAGCTGAATTATCACAACAGACACAGCAGGGATTTAAAAGCCATGTGTGTGTGGCACTTGGGGACATGGGTTAGTGGTGGCCTTGGGAGTGCTGGGGGACAGTTGCACTGGGGGACTTTGAGGACTCTTCCAGCCTCAACAATTCCATGATTCTATTGCAGTGGGGTTCTCCTGAGGCCATGGAGAGCTCTGCAAGATGCCACCAGCTCTGGAGGGGGTGTGCAGCAGTGCCACCAGCTGCTGCCTTTTCTCCTGCTCTGTATCAAACTTGCTGAAATAGATTTCAGCTCGCTCTTGGCTTGCCTGGGGGAATAGCCTTTATCTTGGATTCCAAAGCAGGAGACACTGTCTGGCAACACCACCTGCCCTAGGAGGGTGCCAGGCTCAGTGACCCCAGGGAAACGTGGCCAGCCCGTTTGCACACTTCTCCATCTCGGTGAACCCAGAGGGTGCATCTGCCCACCTGTGAGGGGCGGGAGCAGAGCCCAGCTACAGGACAGGGTCGTTTTCTTGGGCACAGACCCTCTTGGAGCTGACAGCTCTGCTGGAGGAAGTGCTGGGAATGTCTTCCCAATGAGGCATTTTCCACTGGTTGGTCCAGAATGCTACACATGCATGGCAGGGAGTCTTTCCTTCTGGCAGGAGCATGGGCTGGTGCTGCTGTGTCCTCTGCTGGATAGCAGGGTAGCTGGGAAAGGGGAACCAAGGGACTGAAAACTACACGTAAAAAATATCTGTAACTCACAAAATGAGTCTTTCATGAACCTCTTTCCTTTTTCCCTTTTCCTAATTACATTTTCCCTTCTCCCTTTTCCCTTCTCCCTTTCCCCCTTCCTTTACTTTTTTTCCTCTTCCCTTCTCTCCCCACGGCCATCTGCCATCCCCCAGAAGGTGAAGCTGACTCCCACATGTTTGAGGGGCAGACTAGGCTGGGCCCAGAGGCCGTCCCAGTTCCAGTGCTGCTCGGAGCCCCACAGGATGAAGGCAGCCTGAAGTATTTTCCCTTTGGATGGAGCTTTCCGTGTGTCCCCTGCGGGAGGCTCAGCACACAGCCCCTGCACTGCTCCCATTGCCTTTCAGGGTCAGATGTTCAGTTCCTCACAGACTCCTCACCCGACCAGGGACAAGGCCGAGCTGACAGCTTTATATTGTTTTTGATTAGCAAATTCTGGAATTAGAAGCCATGCTCTATGATGCCCTGCAGCAAGAAGCTGGAGCCAAAATTTCCGAACTTCTTTCAGAAGAGGAGAAGGAGAAGCTGAAGAGCGCCGTGGAGCAATGGAAGCGGCAGGTGATGAGTGAGCTCCGGGAGAGGGACGCCCAAATCCTGCGGGAAAGGATGGAGCTCATTCAGCACGCACAGCAGGTGGGTGCCGGGCAGGGCAGGCGGGGTCGGGGAGGGACAGCCCTGTGAGCACCGGCCTCTCCTCCTGGAGCTGTCCCAGACTGGCTGGGCCTGGGGCAGGCATTGCTTGGCCTTGGATAACCCTGCACGCAGGGCATCGTGCTTTTCCTGACTTTGTCACACACGGTGACAATCACAGAGGACTGACCTACAGCTTAATGCCCAATTTATTTTTGGTAGAAGCACAGCACATACAATTTATATCCCCCAAAGTAATGCATCTTCTGGGTACATCTGTATTTGGTTGGTTAATAAATATTTTTTTATTTGAAATCTGACAGAGAATTAAAGAGCTAGAAGAAAGAATTGAAGGCCAAAAAAGACAAATAAAAGAGTTAGAGGAAAAGGTAAGGTCATGCAGACGGAACAGCTGCTGTGTGTGCACATGACCATTCTCCATTTCACCTGGGCCAAGGAAACAACCTTAGAGCTCGTGTGCGTAGTGCAGTGAGAAAGGGGACAGCTCCAGGAAAACAGTTTGCCTTTGCAGCAGTCCCTCTGAGGAGGAAAGGTGAACTGGTCAAACTGAGTCCTTCCTTCCCGTTACCCGTCGGTGCCGTCCCACACGCGGGACTCGGCAGGGACGGGGGCCCATCGCCCTGGGAAGGGACAGAGCCGAGGGCTGAGGTCCACAGGAGCTCTGGGGAAGGAAGGAGCTGGGAGTTTTGCTCCCTCCCTCCCATCTCCAGCCCCTGGACATGCAGCTGCATGGAGCAGCCTTTCCCAGCGGGAATGAGGGGCTTTGCTCTCCTCCCTCACCTGCGGCTGCAGCCACGGTTCGTGTCACTGAGCTTTCTCCAGTCAGCCTAAACTGTTGTGTTTTACCCCAGAATTGCCCTCAGCTGAACCCACCCCTTGCCAGTGAGATGGCCATGGCCAGGTACAACAGGGGCTGAGCTGGGCTAGCGCCTGAGACTGAACCCAAACCTCAGCAGGGCTGGCCTTGGGGTGTTTTGAGGTGTCAGAAGAATTCAGCTGATATTTCTCCCCCCACCATTTGCCCTGAGCCCGTGGCTGTGCCTGGCTGGGCTCAGAGGGGCAGGGGATCACTGTCACCAGTCCAAGGGACACAGGAGCTCTCATGAGCCAAGTTGAGCCCTGAGCACTTGGACTTTACTTCACACTCCATATTTCTTCTCACCTGAGAGTTTTGTCACACTCTGTCTGTAACCACAGCTTATTTCTCAGCTAAACACACTGTCAACTCTTAATCTCTTTCTTCTCTTCCATTTTTTCCTTTCTTCCCTCCCCTTTTCAGTTTTTATTTTTGTTTTTATTTTTCTCTTTAGCTTTCATTCTTTGGTCATAGTCCTTCAGGCCACATGCACAAGGTAAGCCCTCGGGTCTCCTCTGATCTCTCCTTCTCATAAAGCACCAGAGCCTTCCTCTTGCTGTCTCAGCAGGATTGGAGGGTCTCTTGGGCATCCCAGAGAGCCCAAAAATGGAAATCTCCAAATCCTTTAAAAAAACATGAAACCTGGGCACCAGCAGGCAAAAACTTGTCAAACAGAATTTCCTTCTTTGGACGGAAGGACAAGGAATAATTAAGCAGGCTTAAAAGCAAGGAAACCTCTAGCAAGCCAGGGAAAACAGCTAGTCTGGGATTATTCCTCTGACAACATCAGGGGTTGCTCCAGCTGATCCTTGCTGGAAGTCCATGGAAACCTTCAGCCCTTCTCCCTGCACAGCCAGAGAGCCTGTCCTGCCTCCAGGACAGCAGCCAGGTGGGTTTGGGGAGACATGGCATTTATTAGGGTGTGTTTCTCCAGGCATTGTGCCATAGGGCCCCAGGTACTCCCTAAATCCCCCTTTTTCCCATGTAAGTAGGGGATAAATTGCCCTGTTTCCCTGAGTGCTGCCAGAAATGACCACGGCATGGGTGGCATGGAGGGAAACACTCCCCACTAACCAACATAAATGGAATATGTCACAAATCCTTTTCTATCAGTTGTGCAGTTCAGCAGATAATTATAAATAGGACCTCACAGAAGTTCGTGAATGTTATTTTTGCCCAGGTGGGCTTTTCCCTGATTCCTGTTTTTCTATCTCGTTTCAGCCTCCTGAGGCCGCTCCAGCTGCCGCTGCTGTTCTTCCCAGGAGTTCAGCCCTGCTTCCTGAGACCGACACAGAGACTTTGCCCTTTCCACCCCCCCAGACCTGTCTCGTTCTTTGCTCCTGGCGATGGGAGGTGCAGTCTGTGGGACCCTTTCCTGGTTTCTGGGGCTGAACCAGGCTGTGTGGGAGTCCCTGCACCACTGAGATCCCCGAGGGAGCGTTTGGAAAGGACAGAACTCAGCCGACAAAGGAAGCCAAAACCTCTGCTCCTCCCTGTCCTACAGCCCCAGGCTCCTCCCGGAGTGCCGGCCCTGCTGCTGGAACGACCCTGCAGGGGAAGCCGGGGCTCTGCTGCTGGACGAGCCCCGGGCTCTGCGGCGGGAGCACCATAACTAATTCAGATACACTGAATTTATTTTGGTTCCCTGCTAAGCAGGTGGCAAATTGCTTCTGTGTAGAAGTGCCCACGTCCTGTTTGTATGCCACACATTCATGTTTGTTATCCATGATTCTTTAAAAATCTGTCTTGAAAGAAGATTTTAGGAAGAGTTCCAGAGGAGTAGCTCATGAAAAGATGAATATGAATGAAAATGAAGTGGTGTGCTCCAAGGTATTTCTTCATTACACAGGGTATGTCCCATGCTTTGTCGAATATCCCACGAGCCCATTTTTAGGAAAAAATGTAAAGCTACATTCAGGAAATCAAGCTGTAATTTTTTTTTTTTTGAGTTGTCAGTAAATCATGATGATAAAAACGATGCAATAATTTATAATTGGCTGTCCCTGAACAATGACAAATGACAGCTTAACGCTGTCCCAGCAAAAAGTTGAACCTGGAAAAGAGTGAACTAAACCAGATTATCCCTGATTCTCATGCACTGGGCTGGGAGAGGCAGCAAGAGGGAATAGAAGATGCTGTCACCTGGAAAATGTCACCTGGAAAATGTCCTCACCTTGGGGAAAGGGAGCACAAGTCCCACAGAGCCCGAGCCCGGGAGGCTGGCGCAGGAACCGGGGAGGAAAAAGAATCCTCTAGAAAAACAGGTGAAGAGGGGAAAATCCAGAAGAAACTCCAGAGTGTGATTTACCACGTGGGATCCGCAGCCGAGCGCAGAAAGGCAGGGCTCTGGGACAAGGCCAGGAACAACGAGGCCAGGAACAAGGCCAGGAACAACGAGGCCAGGAACAAGGTCCTGTCAGCAGCCACGGCCGAGGTCCCACGGTGCCCGTTCCCTGGGAGCACGGGGCAGGAAGGGATCAGAGCTCCGGGCAGGTAAGATGGGCTGATCAGCTGGAAACCCCTTTATCCTGGGATTCTGTATACTCTGGAACTCCTTCACCTGCTGGTGTCTCTCACTTGGGTTAAAATACTTCAGGTGATAACAGAGGAAATACTGGAAATTACCAGAGTCTTTATGTAGGCATTATTTAATTATTGCTATTTTACTGCAGTAATTTAGGTGTTAAATTTCAGTGTGATATCATAACAAATGCTGATTTAGATCAGTGGTCACTCTTAACACAGAATTTTTGGGAGGTAGTTAAATGCATTGTCAGATTTGTGTGGACAGCAAGCAGTCACGCTGCTTTTAAAAATACTTGTTTTAAATGCAAAAGATGAAAATATTTTTCATTTTGCATAGAAAAGACAAATAGTAATTGGAAAAGTATTTTAATTCACAATTTCACTCACTTTTTTTGTAATTTGTGCTGATAATGGCAGATAAACACGATGGGGACAGTGGCAGAGAAAGCTGCAGTTGCACATGTGTTATAAAAGTGTTATTTACACGCCAAATTGATGTATTAATTAGGCATCAAATTGTAATTCCACTACAAGATGAAGCTCTCCTGTGGGTCAAAGTGGACAGCACCCAGGTAGGGGTGGTGGGCACCCGGGGGTGCCCCACAGCAGAGAACCCATCAGCGGGCACCCCACTGGAGGGTGCTGCAGCCAAAGGAAACTGGGAACTGTGTGTCCTGGAGGACCCGAAACTGCTGCTTTGCAGGCCATTTTATTGTCTCAAGCAGGTTTAGGATGGTATTTTAGTTATGTTTTAGTGTGTGTTTAATTTGGAGACTGAAGGCTTGCAGGGTTGGGTAGCACTTGCCTGTGTCCAAACAAATGTCAGTTACCTAAGAGAAATTTTTATGGATATTAACTCTTACATTTATAGAAAAGGCTTGAACATCTATATTTTTTGCCCAGATTATCTTAGTTTAATTAAAACCCCCAGTAGTTATTATAGCTCCATTTGATATTTGTTTATTCAAAGGAAATAGCATCTGGAACGTGCTGGAGCCCAGGTCTGCATCAGCAAAAGCTGTGCTCGATGCACCAGCTTGTACTGGAATGCCTTGTACTGGAACACTTTAGGAATTCAGCAGCACGAGTCCAGTTCCATCAAATCCTAAAAGAACCCCTGAATGCTGTTACCAGGTTTGTGTGTGTGTGTGTCCCCACGCTGGGAACAAGGAGAGCTCGGAGCCTCTGTGTCTGCAGGCGCTGCATCCGAGGGGCAGGAGGGGGTGCCCACCTGCCACCCAGTGTCCTCTGGAGCTAAATTCCTTCTGAGAAATGCACACGAGGTGTTACCCTGGGCCGCCTGACACAGATAGGATTGGAGTGACCAATGATCCCATGCATGCCCTGACAAGGGAACACTCCCTCCATGAAGAGGGGTCTTGTCTGCAGGGGGATCCACTCAGACACATGTAGAGATCTACTATTGGTAACAAAAGTAATGTAATTGCAATTTAATTACATCAGTCTGAATTAAAACACTGATAATATTAATATTAAATTATTATTTACATTTTTTCCAGTGATAGAAGGATGGGGAGAAGACCATGGCAGAGGGTTGGAACTACGTGGTCTTTGCAGTCCCTTCCCACCCCAGCCAGTCTATATTCCATGATTCTAAAAGTAGGTTGCTGTGTTTAACTGGTGTCTGGGGAGCTGAATGTGCTCTGGGGTCATGCGAGATGCCTCTCCCCCAAAATGCCAGTGATGGTCACCAGCACCAAGCCAGTTTTAGGTTCATGGTAGACCCATCCTCCCTAACCCTTGTATTTCTTACAGCAGTATAAATTCTCTTTAGAGAGAATTTGTGGCCTCAACATTTTAAATTAAGAATATATAACGTATTTCCTACTGTAGGCAGCAATTAGAAATACCAGTTTAAAGAGTTCAGAGCTTGATGTTTTTATTTAACCATAGATAGCAGGTGTGGTGGGATGGGGGCATTTCCCCGAGGGGAACCTCCTTCAACACCAGAGCAGGATCTGTCCCTGTGAGCCTCTCAGTTTTGTAGATAATTTCTTTTCTTTAAATGAATTTGCATACTGATCAGTTGAACAGTAAGCAAATTGTTCTGTGTTCCTGGTGTGCTCCAGCTGTCAGCAGAGGGTGGGGTTTTTGAGGTTTTTTTCTTCCTTCCAGAAAGGATCCGCAGGGGAGATGAGGAGCTACTGGAGCTGAAATTCCTTGTAAGGCTCCAGCAGTAGCCCTGTGCGTGCTCAGGCACTCTGGAAATGACTTCCTTCACAGGGGCACTAATGAACTCCATCATTAGAATGCTAATTGGCAAGTCTTTGCTGAGCAGGGTGACCCCAAACATCCTTGTTTAAAGTGAACTGTGGGGGAAATTCAGGCCATCAAGGGGACTCCCACTGAGCAAAGGCATTCCTGGGAAGGCACAGAGGGACTGACTCAAAAGCTTTTACTCCCTTTCACCGTACTGTAAATCTTGTGGGTTTCTCTCTCTCTGTGAAGAGCAGGATTGGGCTCAGCAATAATGAAGAGATTTCCAGTGGGTTAATAATTGTCAATTTGTATAAAGGCGTGGGATGTCTCCTTGCCCGGTGTTTCTGCTCTGCTGTCTCCGGGGCTGCTGCAGACTGAAGTGCACGGAAATGACAATGTCAGTCCGAATTTACGGATGAGATGGGGTGAGATGGAGGCCCTGGGGCGGGAGCGCGTGGCTGGTGCTGAAGGACGGCTTCAGCCAGGTCTGAGCGTGGCTGGGAGCTCGCTCATCCCACTGCTCATCCCAGACATCTCTGGCTGTGCAGAGGCTGCTCCTTAATGGTTTTGCCAAATCGCACGGGAAAGCACTTCGACACAGACCTGCTGGGGTTTTGCTTCTGAGCAAAACATCTGGTTCACTACAGCAGGAGCTTTTGGTTGTGCTTCCTGGACACGTTCCGAGGGCAGGACGTGGGACCAGCCTTCCTTCTATCCTCTCTACAACTAAAAAAATCCCATTCCTGTGTTGCTGTAGGGATATCACACACAGCACAGAATCCCAGAGTCCCAGGCTCTTTGGGTTGGGAGGGACCTTCAAGGTCATCTCATTCCACCCCCTGCCATGGGCAAGGACACCTTCCACTATCCCAGGTTGCTCCAAGCCCCATCCTGCCTTCCCTTGAATCATTTATACGGGTGTTCCTCTTTCTATGGGAAGTAGAGAAGAGCTTTTTTGGAGTGTAAATTTGTGCAGCAGCAGCAATTTGGTGTCCTGTGTCCTTCCATCCTCAGCTTGCTCTCAGAAAGGAAACTCTGCCTGACCCTGCACAGAGCTGGGACTGGCAGGGTAAAAGCCGTCTCTACCCAGCTGGTTTTAAAGAAGATCATTCCTTTCACCATTCATTCCCTAAAGCACTCCTGGGCAAAGCAGGTTCAGTTCTCATCACAGCTGAAGAGTTCTCCCCCTTAATTTGGGTCTTGCTGAGCTCTCGCAAATAATAAAGACACGTATTTTTGTAATTTATCAAACTCAGTGTTAGCCTGAAGAATTAATTAGCTGGAAAAATCTATTATAAAGTTAGCTTTTTTAAAAGAATGCCTTCTGTTTGTAAATTAATGGTTGTGTAAATGGCCCCTGCCATGGAGGGGGGTGGGGTGCCCAGTGTTATGTCTGCACTTCCAGGTCAGCATAAATCCCAGAGAAACCTCCCCCAGGGAAGGAGAACATGTCCAAGTCGCTAAGACTGTCCTGGCCTCACGCAGATCTGTAGAGGCAGACAGAGGAGATGCTGTTCTGTCAATGGCTTTTTCTGAAGACACATTGCCCCGGGGGGCACTTTGCTCCTTGTTATAAATGAGGATGTTGTAAACACCCCCGGGATGCAGCAAATTGGTGAGTGGAGTGTCAGGAGGCTGTCACGGAGGGGCCAGGGGGGCCAGCACGTTGGCAGCGCCGGGATGGGCATGGAGGGGGATTGTGGAATACGCACATCATCAAATCAAAGCCACTTTCCTCCCATCCTTAAATATACTGGGAGAACTCTAACGGCTGTAAATTCATAAAGTGCCAGATTCTGAGAGGGCTCTCTGTAGCTGTGCTTCCTAAAAGCCACTGTGGTGAGGCGGTCCAGGCACCAGCAGGATGTTCCAGCAGGATGGAGCAGTGCCAACACCCAGAGGCCCCGTGTTCCTCTGGGGTGGGATCAGGGCTGACGTCCCCCCGATGTCACCCCGGTGCCTTTCCCGGGAGCAGGTGCAGGGGAGGCCGAGGTGTCAGCCTGCATTTCCTGCCTCAGCTCCCCCTGCTCGGCTTGACCGGGCACCCATCCTGCTGAACTGATCCCGCTGGACTGATCCCACTGAACTGATCCCACTGAACTGATCCCACTGAACTGATCCCACTGAACTGTCCCTGCTCAACTGTCCCTGTGCCAGTGCTGCAGCTCTTCCCTCCCCTGACCCCAGGGTCCTGCAATAGGAAATGGTGCCAGGGAGTGACCCTTCTGCACGGACTGTGATAGGTTTAGGATTCTTCTGTCTCTCAGAGCTGTTTCTTTATTTGTGTGCGTGGCCCTGCAGAGCTGATGTGCAAAACAGGTGAACCAGGCATGCCTTGTTCCCCACTGTGTTGTGTAATTATGGTTTCACACTGCAGGGAAGACCTGGCCATGAATGTAGCAGCAGAGCACATGTTCTGCAGGGCACCAGGAGTGGGAAGGGGAGTGATCATGTCCCCGAGGCTGCCAGAGCTCCGGGAGCGTTTGGACAACTCTCTCAGGGGTGCACAGGGCGGGATTGTTGGGGTGTCTGTGCAGGGCCTGGGGTTGGACCCGATGATCCTTGGGGGTGATTCCAACTCCAGATGGGCTATGACTCTGGGAATCTGCAGTACCTACCCAGGAGCAGGTCTGCACAGGGAGGGCTGCTGGAGCTGAGCCCTGGGCAGGTGCCATCCCTGCCCCTGCCCCAGCGGTGCCCGATGCCATCAACTGCTCCGGTTTCTGCAGGTCCATTTGGAAAGGACAGAAAATCCATTCCTGCCAGGCTGAGTGGAGCTGAAGGGCTGCTTTGTCTGCAGTTCTCCCAGAAGCCCCTGAAACATTCCTGATCCCAGCTGCCCCTGGAGACCTCCCAGCCCAAGGATTTATGTCCTCAGGGGCGTTCAGCCCTTCCAGCTGCAGCAGCAGATGATTCCAGCCATGAACCCACTAAGGGTTAACTGATAATGACATTTATAAAATCCCCATTTTTACAAATACAGAAGACAAATATTTTCAAGTAGAATCCCAGACTGGTTTGGTTTGGAAGGGACCTCAAAGCCCATCCAGTGCCACCCCTGCCATGGCAGGGGCACCTCCCAGTGTCCCAGGCTGCTCCAAGCCCCAATGTCCAGCCTGGCCTTGGGCACTGCCAGGGATCCAGGGGCAGCCACAGCTTCTCATTCTTCTCTTACTTTCTTTAGCTGGAAAACAAATTGATGTTATTTATGTGTGGAAATACTAGTGATATTGCCTATTTTTTTTTAGATAACACAACATGTAGTTATATTTTGTAGCTATCATAGCATATTTTCCATCGCCATAATGACTCGCTTCTAATAGTTTTCTTTTTAAAAAGCATTCTAATGTGATTTACCAATTACATGAAAAAGATATGTAAAGGTATCGTGTTCATTCATAAGCACCATGTACCCAGGTGAAACACCCACAGTCATTAGGGGATGTTACCAGCAATTAACCTAAATCAGGTTTCTAAAGGGCAAAGCAGTTTTCAGGGCAGAATCAGGTGTTTTTGGAAAAACAATGCAGCATTAAAATAGATGTATTTAACCTGTTCTAGTGGGAGCACAAGAACCAATGCCATGCTGCTTTTTGTGTGGTGTAGGAGTCATGAAATATTTTTAATTTTAAATACTCTTCTCATGTTTTATTACACACTGCTTCAAAATCCAGCATGAAAAGGAAATGCTGTGGGCTTCTATGCACATATATATATATACATGTGTGTGTGTGTAAAATGAGTAGTATCAAGATTTTATCACAAGTAAATGATTTGTAACGGAAGGAAGCAGCTTTTTAAACCCCTGCTATTAAGCCTTGAGGGACCAGCCCTGTTTTCTGCTGTAGCAGAAGCCGTTTGTAGCGTGCCTCTGTCTCCGTGGGGGGAGGATGGGCAGAGCCTGATGTGGGGCCAGAGCCGCCGGGTTCCGCGTCCAGCACGGGAGGTGATGCCAGTGCCAGAAGCACGGCCCTGCCCCGCCCTGGGTTGTTCGTGGCATGAGACTGTGTGGGAAAGTGAACAGGAATGGGTACAACTCAGTCGTGCTGGTTGTTCCCTGGTGGTTGTTCCCTGGCAGTCCCGACCTGGCCGAGCAGTGCTGGGAGTGAGGGGCACCAGCTCCGGTGATGCCCAGCATCCCAGCCCAGCTCCAGCCTCCCCCCAGGCTCCTGGAGCTGCTGAAAAGCTTCAGGGGGCCCAGGAACAGCGTTTCAAATTCCAGTCTATGAATATTAATGAAGTGGAATGTTTTTATGCCAGTCAGTAGTTCTTCTGCCGCTGTACGCTCACAGCGTTTGTCAGCATAAATGGATATGGTCGGGAACGTTCCTTCCACTGGTAGGTTGGACTGGATTAAGACAGGAAAACCCCAGAATTTTCCAAGTCAGTATGGACAGGAACAAAATCCACCACGGGCATGTTCACTGGGATGTCCTGTGAAACAATGCTCTTAATTCTTAAATTAAAAATGAAGAATTTAGTAACAGACTAAGTGGACAGTGAGGGGCTGCTGATTGCTGAGATTCTCAGGGCTAGTAGCCCATCCTCCAGCCACAAAAACCATGTTTCTGTGGCCTGAAATGCAATCAAGAATCTGAATTTTTGCAGAGAATTCTTTTTACTCTGTAGAGATTTGCCTGAGTGTCTTCACCCCCTCATCCTGCTCACAAAGGCAGGTGTTAAAAAACCAGCGTCTTAAAAAAGAAGGTGCACTTTGTCCAAGCTGGGGGTGCAGGTGAGATCTGTGTAAGTACGGAAAGGTCCATAACTAGTATTACTCTGATCTTTGGCTGCTTCATTGCAGCCAGCAGAGTTTCCTCTTCCTCACCAGGAAAAAAGGGGAAAAGAAAAAAGAGCTTCCCCTTCCTCCCCAGGGACCTGCCCCGTCTTCTCCCCTGACAGCAAATGTTCACCTTTCTGTGGAACCTATTGGAACTAAATGGCCACCGTTTTTAACTGGTTAAATAACTCCCCTCTGTATTTCATTCTGCTCATGTTTTCTCATCTTCCTGTTCTCTGGGCCCCCCTCCCTGCCCTGCAGTAGGTCCCAATGGGGTATTTGCATTTGTATTCAATGCAAATCTATATATGTGCACAAGAGGGGTTGAATATGCCATAAATGCCCTCGTGTGAATCCAGTGGGAGAGGAAGGGGAAAAGACAAGGAAGACAAGGCTGGCCCGTTGTTCTTTACATGGACATGAAATTCCACCTGTTTATTCTCAATGTGGGGCTTAAGTGGGAAGACGAGAGAGTCTGCATTCCCATGTCCAAGGGGATTGGGGGGTCTCAGGTGAGGATGGGATCCATCCCCTGAGGCTGCGGTGTTTGTGCAAGGGCTCTCTGATCCACTCTTTCCCACTGCATGGATCTCAGGGGACTGATTCATTGTCCCACGGACAGCTCACAGGCTGCAGCAGGATGCCAGGGTGTGTCCCAAGCTGGATTCCAGGCTCGATTGAAGTTCAGCAGGTGATGAAGAACCTCAGGCTCCTCCAGGCAGACTCTTCTTCGGGAGAGAGGGGTGAGCTGCCTTAGAGAAACCTCCAGCATCATTTCCCCTGCTTGGTAACTCTGCTTAAGGGGCTCAGTGAGGCGTTAACTTGGCTAGTCCAAGTATTTCCTGGTGGTTTTGGTGCCTCTTCCTTACTCCTCAAACATACCCCACTTTTTCCCAGCAGCCCAGGATGCTGTCGGGTGCCTCCCTCAGCCATATGGTCCCTTGTGATGTATATAACATATAAACATTTATACATATAAATAAATATATACATAAAGATAAATATATATCTCCTTCCATTGCAGCCTTGGTAAGAGGCTCTGCTGATGAAGGTGATCATTCTTCGTCAGGAACTGTAGTGACAGGACAAGGACTAATGGGTTCAAACTGAAACAGGGGAAATTTGGCTTAGATATAGGGACTGGGTTCTTCCCTGTGAGGGTGGGCAGGCCCTGGCACAGGGTGCCCAGAGCAGCTGTGGCTGCCCCTGGATCCCTGGCAGTGCCCAAGGCCAGGCTGGACATTGGGGCTGGGAGCAGCCTGGGGCAGTGGGAGGTGTCCCTGCCATGGCAGGGGTGGCACTGGGTGGGCTTTGGGGTCAAAGCTTCCCACCCAAACCATTCTGGGATTTTGTGATTCCTTTCTCACATGAAATTTGATCCATAATCTTTGAGGAATTGCATTCCTGCATTGTTCTATTCAGCAGAGCTGCTGTTTTCCACAAGCCATGAATGCTCAGATGCATAAATATTAGCACTCCATCCATTACCGGTTTTGAAATGCTTTTGTCCCATTTTTACAGCTTTCTGGACCGATCCCCGGTCTTTGGCAGGGGGCGGCGGGGTGAGGGAGCGGTGACTGTGCCTTTTGCCGCGGCCCCGCAGCCGCAGACAGCCCCGGGCAGCGCTGACCGACGTCGGCAGTGGCAGCGCCGCGATCCCGGCGGGCGCTCGGCGCTGCGCGGCCCCCGAACGCGGTGTGACGGGCAGGGGGATAAAGCCAAGCGGCGTCTGCAGAATCCCGTGTCGTCTACTCGCGGTTTCTTTTCTGTCATTTACTTCTCGGTCTCTTTTCAGGAATTGCTTCTGAAATTCTTGGGGTGCTGTTGTCCACCTGTGAGCAGCATCCCCTGTCTCAAGGCCTCGGGGGGGACAAAAGAGCCTCCTGACCTGCAGGACCTGGCAGGGGGTTGGAACGAGATAAAGTTTAAGGTCCCTTCCAGCCCAAACCAGTCTGGGATTCTCTGCCCTGCCGGCCGGGCAGGCTGGGAAGGGTTAACCCTTTCCCTGCACAGTGCAGGGGCTGCGCTGGGGAGGGGGATTCAGCTGCTGCTGAGATCTGGGGGTGAAGAGACGTGGAATAGAGGATGGAGAAGGGACAGGGAATGGGGGATTCTCTCCTTCCTGGCATTGGCTGAACTGTTCTGCTTCCCAAGTGCGTGCCCGAGGAACTCCCCTTCCGACTGGCGCTGGTCTCGTGGCCGAGTGCGGAATGGGGAACACGGACACAGGTCCGAGGAGGGTGCACGGGAAGGGTCAGGGCAGCTGCAGCACCCCCTCCCACCTACGGGCACCACGTCCTTCGTGCCGTCTCTCCTCCCCTGATGGAATTTGGCTCCGTGGTTATTAACTCATCCTCCCAGAGTTTGTCAGATGAGGCAGATTGTAAATTCATCATTCATCACTATCATCACCATATTCTGAGTGTTACCCAGAACTGTTAGGGGAGTATTGCTTAACGAAAGTGAATGATTTGATGTATGGCACAGCCTAGAGAAAACAGTACATTTAACAATTAACAAATTATCTCTTTTTTTCAGGGAAAACACAGTAACTGGCTAAGCCTACTCCAACTTAGACTTTACAGAGAGCTGCTTAACACAACCCAGCACAGCCTATGGAATGGAAATGTTGTAGATTTTGGGATTAAAAATCCCGTACGGAGGAGAGCACCACAGCTGTAGTTAAACCTCGTGTTTATTTTATTCTGTAGGTACCTGCACCGCTGGAGTTTATAAAGCTACGAAGAAGACCCCTTGATACTGAAATTCTGCAACCTCTTCCTGCACTTGTACATCGACCATGTTTTAATGCAGCACAGGGAGCTCAGCTGCAGAAACAGAAGGAAGTGAGTTGGTCAGAGAAGTGTGGTATTTGTACTGGAGGGGTGCGACACTTTAAGGCCAAGGTTGTGGATTTTGATATCAGCATATGATTGTATCATGGAATTGATTTAACAAGCTCTGATTCTACCAGATACCAATACCAGTGCTGGGATTCTGGGATGAGCTGCGTTTTTGCTTCTGCATTTCACGCCTAAAATGGGTCCATTTTGAGTTCTACTGAAATACTTCATGTCTTAAAATACTGTATTTGATGGAAGCCCTGCAGGTGGTGGTTGAGGTGACAAAGAGCACATTAGGAAATGTCTTGAGTCCATCTCATGGCTCTTCATTCAGGACGTGCTCTTGCCTGGTGTGTTTGTGTGTCTCAAATATCGGTTTGTTTTCTGATTAATTTCCTTAATCCTGGGGGTTTTAAGTACAAAGCCAACTGTACAGGACAGGTCTGTGTGTAAATAAGGGATTGTGCTTATCTATATGTCACTATAAATATGTAAGAAGTTTTGTACATAGGAAAGAAAAAATGGCTCAAAGAATGTTTTCAGAACTCTTTCCTCCGTTTGAATGCACAGACAGGAGATTGCCATCCATGTGCTCCCTCACTCTCCGGAAAGGGATCCCGCTGGTTCCGCTCGCTGCCCGCATCCCGCCGGGGTCTGTGAGGAGTTTTTTCCCGGCTCGGGGCCGGGCTGGAGCCGGGGCCGCCCTCGCCGGTGAGCTGAGCTGTGTCGGGTCTCGGCTGCTGCTTCCTCACTCCGGCTCCTGTGCATCTCTTACAAACACAGTCTCCAAGCCCCGGGACCGCGGTGGGTAGTGCCCCGATCTGGGGCGTTCCTGCAGACCCTCCGTGCCCGGTGCGGGGGTGCAGCAGCAGGAGGGGGTGCCACGGGCTGCCCCTCACCCCAAACCCGCGTGGACTTCTTGTTCAAGCTGCTGGAGGATGTGGCTGTTATTTCCAGTATTCTGCTCTATAATATCTGTAGCCTTCAGTGATTCCTTGAGTGCCTTACGTGGCTTGTGGACAGAATTCCTGACCAGGAAGAGAAAATGCCCCTGGACCGACGCCGGCTCCTTCGCACCCCTGTGCCCCTCACCCCTCGCCAGCAGCGTGGGTGTGCACAGGAAGAGATTTAGCTTCGACTCAGGAAATCGCCGTGTGAATATGTGTATTAAACCCTGTATGATGTGCTGTACAGTTTATAAAAAGGGACTATTGTAAACTTATGCAAAACGTAACACAGAGAAAATGGAGGTTTTTGGTCCACTGGCTGGCATGCCGTGACCCGTGTCCTCTAATCCTACTCCAGAATCATATCCAAAATACAGAACATTGGGCTCAGTGCTGCGACAGCAACCGACAGCCCGAAACCAGGGGCTGGAGCGATCGATTAGAGAATTTTACAGATATTTTTGTATTGTGATTCCTATGATATATATCGAGAGACTTTCTATTCCTTTGTAAAATACATAAATTATTGTCAACTTTTAATTAAAAAGATCTGTTTTAAACCTTCAAATTAGATGAATTGGTTTGGGGTTGAGGGGATGGGGAAGCTGGACTGTGACACCGGCCACCCTGGAGGACCAGGAGATGCCCGGGAGGGCTGAGGGGGAGGCGTTCACCCGATCCGCGGGGCAGCCAACCCCGCGCCGTCTCTGCCATCACAGAGGCTGGGAGATGTCACCTCCCGGTCGTACGTGGGGACGGGCACGGGTGGATGGGCACCGGGAGAGGCGGGGGGTCCTTGGGCGGCTCTTAACGCAGCGCTGGGCTCTCGTCCCCAGGGCGAGCGGCTGCGGGAGCACAGCGGCAGCGGCGGAGCGCAGGGGGTCCCGGGCCCATGTCGGGGCGGCAGGAGGAGGCTCTGCCCGCCTGCTTTGCGGGGCTGGGAGCGGGCAGCCCGCGGCCGCGGCAGAAGCGCGGCGGGATGTTCTGCAGCGTGGAGGATGCCTTCGACAACAAGACGCTGAACTTCGCCTCGCTCGCTGCCTCCGGAACAGGGACACCCGTCGGGGGGCACCGCCGCGACACCCACCCGGGACCGAGCCCCGCTGCGGGACCGAGCCCCGACCC
>VZTI01005209.1:40551-85149 GCA_013397865.1 Struthidea cinerea | reverse complement strand
GGGATTCCCTCCTCCCGGCGCCAGCGCTTCCCAGCAGGAGTCGGGACAAATCCCTCGATTGCGATGCCTTGTGTTTTGTTTTTTCTCCTTTTGCTGGCTCGTGGCAGAACTCCCTTGAGAAAATCCCGGTGGGTGCGGGAGCCTGGGAGCAGCCGCGTTACTGGGCTGCGGACGCGGATCCTGGGTGTGCGGGGCTAGAGCTGGGCTGGGGATGGGGTGAGGTCGGAGTGAGGATGAGGATGAGGATGCGGTAAGGATGGGGATGGGGTGAAGATGGGCCCCACAAGGGGAGGGGCCGTCAGGCTCTCCCATGGGGCGGCAACACTGAGGCTTCCTTTGATTGATCTTATGGGACGAGGGAAGACAATAAAGACACGATAAATCCTTGACAGTTCAAAAAAAAAAGGAATGCAGTTCTTTAATTTTCCTTTTATATGCCAACGATGCTCTTTTAAACAAGCCCCAAAATGTTTCTAGGCAGTTTTGCCTCAGGACCCGGCGCTTTGTGGTGCAGCATCTCCAGGCTGTGCTGCCACGTGCTCGGGCGTCCCTCGCCTGTTTTTGTGCCCAGGCCGTGCTCTTTGTGTTGCCCAGTTCAGCACTGGAAATAATTTTCAAGCAACACCAGAGAGCAGGAAAGGAATCCTCTGAAATTACGCTGCAGCTCCACACAGACATCAGTGCTGCTGCTTCTTAAATTTTCTAGTTAAAGATTCTGGGTAAAGATTCTGCAAATCTGAAAACTGTGCCAGTGTCTGGCTTTGAAGTGAGGCAAGTCCTCGAGGCTTTATCTGCCTCTGACGAGGCAGATAATGAATGGCAATAAATTACCAGGTTAATGAGATGCACTGAGAGCCGAGGGAGGAGGCAGGAACAGAGCTCAGCCCTCTGAGCTGGGGTACCCAGGGCTGCCAGGCTCAGCGATGCACCACTGGCTCCTGCCACCCTTCAGAGACCTGTGCTCCTCCAAGTGACAATTTCGTATGTTCCCCTTGCAAATGCAGTTGTAAAATAGCCTGGATAGTCACTGAACTTGAGTGATTGGAGGGAAAACATTAATCCTAGATTTAAATGAAGCTCGGAATGAGTAAAGTGGAATCTAAACAAAAGAATCTTTTAAAAACTTTGGTTTTTTTCCCATTAGAGTGACCAGCTTCTAATCAAAGGAGGAAAAATTGTCAACGACGATCAGTCATTTTATGCAGACGTTTATGTGGAGGATGGTTTAATAAAGTAAGTTAAAAATTTATATTTGCTAATGTAATTTCTTAGAACAATACAGTGCCTTGGCATTTGAACAAGGTTCCTTCCCATCATTTTTTTCTTGGAAATCTTTTTGAAAAACAAAGGCAGCATTTTAGAGTAGTGTCAAGAAAGAGGCCACACTGGTGTAGTTCTGCAGCTGGAAAGACTTGCAAAGCACTGGCAGCCCGGGGAGGAGCAACAGAAGTTGTTTTGGTATCCTCACTTCAGAGTTGTTGCCAGTTAAGAGGAGATCTTGATTTCCTTTCCAGACAAATCGGAGAAAACCTGGTAGTTCCTGGTGGCACGAGGACCATCGATGCCTACGGGCAGCTGGTGATGCCGGGGGGCATCGACGTCCACACGCGGCTGCAGGCGTCCGTCATGGGCATGAGCTCGGCCGACGGCTTCTTCCAAGGCACCAAGGCAGCGCTGGCAGGAGGCACCACCATGATCAGTAAGAGGGAGCACATTCCAACAGGCTTCAAGTGTTCTAGCAAAATACACCAGGCCTTGAGTCACTGCAGGGATATTTATTTACCTTCATAGCACAGAAATATCAATTTCTGCGGGAGAAATCAAATCATCACAAAGCTAATTGAAGGTGTTGTGTACCGTGCAGAACCTCCTTCCCTTGCGGCACACTGATACTAAAAATACACGTGTATATTAAAAATACGTGTCTGCTCCTGCCTCACCTCATCAGAGAGCAAAACAGAAGAACACTTTAAACACCCTTTAATATGTTTTTAACAGCTTTGCAAGTATGGGGGTATTTTGAGTTTCCTGGCTTTAAGCACAGGCTCCATTTTTGTGTTAATGTAAAATAATTTTGCCCGGTTTTGTTCCTATTCCATTTCCAAGAACCACTGTAGTATGTGGCTGCAGGACCAGTCTCAAGAGCGCTGGCACAGCTCCCTGCCGAGCCCACAGCCAGTGCGGGGAATGGGAGCAGAGCTGAGGGAAGTGACGGGCAATGGGTGCTGCCCATGGGAAATGCCCCACAGCAGAAGTGTGAGGTTTGTCACCAGCCGCTCACGGTGCTGTGCTGGCTGAAAACAAGATGAAAAAGCCATAACGTGGGGTTTGCTTGTTCCATTTGTATCACTCTGCCCGGGAGGTTCCTTATCCTCTGTCTCTAAGCAGCGCTGGCGCTGCAGTGTCCGTTCCCACAGCAGCGGGTCTCTGGCAGGGCTCGGTGCCCGGGAGCATCCCGCCCGTCCCTGACGCCGCGGTGTCTCCGCAGTTGACCACGTCTGCCCGGAGGCGGGGAGCGGCCTCCTGGCCGCCTACGAGCAGTGGCGCGGCCGCGCCGACGGCCAGGCCTGCTGCGACTACGGCCTGAGCGTGGACGTCCCGCGCTGGCACGAGAGCCTGAGGGAGGAGCTGGAGGCCCTGGTCAAGGACAAGGGTAAGGGCAGAGGGAGCCCGCCGGGGTCGGGGTCGCTGCAGGGCCCCGGGGGAGCGGTGACGGCACTGCTGCCCCCCGGCTCCCCGCGCTGCGGGGACACGCAGAGGGGCCGCGCTCCTTCCTCTGAGCTGGGGCCTCCCCATCCGTGGCCGTCCAGGAGAGAGCCGTGGATGGGGACACGGGCACCGGGTTCCTGCCATAACATCAGGGTCTGTGCCCTCGCCTTTGGGCAATTGGCAGCCTGGTCATGGAGAGGGATTTTGGAAACTAAAGGAGTAGGGTTGGCCACCCTGACATGAGCTGCCGGATATACAAACAAACATTTACATAAAAACCTCCAAGACAGGGCTTACAGAAGAAAACTCAGCTTTGAGCGTTCCGTAGAGATTCTGTTGTGCCTGTAATTCCTGTGCATCCCGAGGTATCTGCGGGACGTGGCTGGCTGGAAAGCAGGAAAGTAGACCAGCAGCAGGGATTCATGCATTCATTAATACCTATTGCCATGTTTGGAACTACATTTTCCTTCAGATATGCTAATGCAGAGCTAAATGTCTTCAGTGTAATTTGTAGTCTTGCAAGCAAGAGTTTAATTGGCCAATTACCATAGAAATTTGCAGTGAATTTCCTATTAAAATGCAGAGTGGCTGAAGTAATGGAGCTGTTCCTTGGAACACTTATGAAATGCAGTTGTAATTTGATCAGGGTTTGGTATTGCTTATTGCCTCTATCTGTATAAAATACAGCAGCAATTCACACAATCACCGACTGGTTTGGATTGGAAAGAACCCCATCCCATCCCACCCCTGCCATGGCAGGGACACCTCCCACTGTCCCAGGCTGCTCCCAGCCCCAATGTCCAGCCTGGCCTTGGGCACTGCCAGGGATCCAGGGGCAGCCACAGCTGCTCTGGGCACCCTGTGCCAGGGCCTGCCCACCCTCCCAGGGAACAATTCCTTCCCAAGATCCCATCCATCCCTGCCCTCTGGCAGTGGGAAGCCCTTCCCTCCATCCCTTGTCCCGTCCCTCCAGGCCCTTGTCCAAATTTGAGGATAAACCACAGACTGAAGCCACCACTGGAGATAAACCAGCCTGGGAGTGAGGCAGCTGAGAGTGCATTTGGAGCCAGTCACAGAGGGCACCTAAACCCAGACATGGACCACAGGGGTTTCTTTTTTTGGTTCAGGTGCACCAAAAAGTAGGGGTTTATTGTCTTTCACAACTCCCAAGCTTTGGGGTCAGTGCTTGTGGGGACATTTCTCACATCAGCCCTTGGCTTTGCTTTTCTTCCAGTCTAACCCTCACCAGCACAACCGCCTGGTTCAACCGCCCCTGCCCAGCCCACACCAGGGCAGTGAGTTCTCAGAGGGACAAAGCCACACGTGTCATTTTCTTTTTTCAAGGTGTGAACTCCTTCCTGGTGTTCATGGCTTACAAGGACAAGCTGCAGTGCACTGATGGCCAGGTAGGACAGCAGCATGCAGGGAAAGCCGCAGCCTCACCCTGAGCGTGGGTGGTGGCGGGGCTGACGCTGGGGACCCGCTGTGTCTTGGCAGATGTACGAGATCTTCTGCATCCTTCGGGACCTGGGGGCCATCGCCCAAGTGCACGCGGAGAACGGGGACATCATCGAGGAGGTGCCTTGCTTGTGTCCACTGAAACCCAAGGGTGACCGGGGCCCTGGGGGAGGAGAATCCTTCCCCTGCCCCTGCCCCTGCCCCTGCCCCTGCAGGGGGAACTGGTGTCCCAAAGCCTTGGAGGGAGGGGGCTCATGGGACCCTGTGTAGCAGCGTGTGCAGGCAGAGGAACGTGCAGGAGGATCAGGGTGTCCTGTGGAACCATCAGGGTCCTCATGGATCTTCCCAAAAAGCACTGTGGGGATTCCTAAGGGATGACTGACGGCCTTAAGTGATGCTTTATCCCGTTATCTGTCTTGTGTAGGAGTCTGGAGTACTTGAGAAAATCAGGAGGTTTGAGGCTTTTACAGTAATATCCATGACATTGGCAGTGTTTAACTCCACCATCAGCACTCGGGGAATTCCTTGGTGTCGCAGCCTCTGCTCATGGGCCTTGTTTTTCCTTCTTACCTGTAGAAAAGACAGTCTTGGCTCCAGCCTCAGTCAGATGCACAAGCTGGAGTTAGACTGGCAGTTCCTTTAGCTCATGGTCATGCCAGTGTTCAGTCTGGTGTGGGAGGAAGGCTAAACTGAAAGCCAGAGCCAATCCTTCAAATGGGTTTATTTGAACCAACAGGATAGAGGCTAATTCCCACCTCCTGGGATTTTGTCTAGAAGCCTGTTCCTCAGCTGGCTGTGGAGCATAACGTGACCCCAGGCAGCTCGTGGCTGCAGCAGTGTTTCTGTAAGCTGCCAGCGTGGTGACACTTGAGCTCTGGGGACAGACTTGGAGGAGATCTATGACAAGAATACAGACAAATAAGCATCCTCTAAGAGCAGGGTCCTTTAGAGGATCCTGTGGGATCTGCTCTGTGGTGTTGGATAACATCCTTGCATTAGTGCCAGCTGACTGGGAGGTTACATGATACAGAGCGGCACAGAGGGGACAGGGTGAGGTGTGTGCTGGACATCTGCGTTCAGGTGCCACGTGAGTGACCTTGGGTGTCCCTGAGCTCATCTCAGCATCTGTCACCACGGGTTCCCTTTCGTCTGCGCCACATGGCGAAGTGCAAAGGGACGGGAATGTTCGGGAGAGGTGGCACCTGTTGCACCCCAGTGACAGTCTCACATCCTTGTGCCCATCCCTGCCTCCGCCGGGGACTCCTGAGGGGCTCCTGAGCAGCTCCAGCAGGCTCAGGTGGTGGGAACACCTCTCCCTTTGCTGGGGCAGCCTGGGGACGAGCTGCGATGGATGAGTGCCCTCCTCCAGAACCGTGGGTTTGAGGGAAGGTCCAGAGGGGCTGTTGGGACACAGCAGCTCCCACGCAGGAGCATTTCTGCAGCACGGGACAGGTCTCTGGGAAGTGGCCCCGCAGAGAGGGGGGGTCCCAGGGACTCGTGGCACTGCTCGGGTGGGTTCATGGATTGTCCCCAGCCCTCGGGTGGCTCTGGACAAAGGGTGCTGTGTCCCCACAAAGGGTGCTCCAGGCAGGCTGTGCCTGTCACTGACTGCTCTCTCCTTCCTCCTTGCCCACCCAGGAGCAGAAGAGGCTGCTGGAGCTGGGGATTACGGGGCCGGAGGGGCACGTCCTCAGCCGCCCCGAGGAGGTAACGCCGCCAGCCCTCGCGCCGAGCTCCGGGCCCCGCCGTGCAGAGGGGCTGGGACAGCTGTGCCGTGTTCTTGTGCCCGCAGGTGGAGGCAGAGGCCGTGTTCCGCGCCATCACCATCGCTAGGCAGGCCAACTGTCCCCTCTACGTCACCAAGGTCATGAGCAGGGGCGCCGCAGACGTCCTGGCTCAGGCGAAGAGGAAAGGTAACACGCTGGCCCGCGCAGACAGTAACTGAGCCTCTGCATCCAGCCAGGATTGTCATTCTAGCGGTGAGGTCTGAGAAGTCCTTATCTTCTGAGCTCCCCCACACTCTCAGGGCACTGAGGCTCCTGCTGGTTTCCATGGCAGGGGTGCTGGAGCTAATTGCTTGGAGCTGGGAAGATTGGAGGGGATGTGCTGGGAACTGTGACACCTGCACCTCGGCAGACACAGCTGAGAAACGGGGAATAATCCACTCTTGATCCATGTGTGAACTGAATGAAAAACACATGTGGAGCAAGCTCCAAATTCTGGGTGGGGGTGGAGTGGGAAGGGCTGGGATCAATCCTGTGGGGAGCAGGGTGGGAGGGGGAGCAGAGTCACTGCTTCCCCCAGCCTGGGAGCTGCCAGACAGACACAGGTTTGGTTTAAAGGAAGGCATGATGGCTTGTAGGAACGTGTGCCTGGTGCAAGGAGATAACAGACAGATCCAGAACTTGCTTTGGCAGTGTCTCCCACTCCTCTGAGATAATCTGAAGGATTAACGAGAATCTGAAGGGCTGGGAATGCTGAATGAAGTGAAGCTGTTGTGTGTGGGTGCGGCGGTGCCGTGTCTGTCCCTGCCGCACTCATTCCCGGCTTGCTCCGCAGGCACCGTGGTGTACGGGGAGCCCATCACCGCCAGCCTGGGCACCGACGGGTCCCACTACTGGAGCAAGAACTGGGCCAAAGCCGCTGCCTTTGTCACGTCACCCCCCATCAGCCCCGACCCCAGCACGCCGGATCACCTCAGCACTCTGCTGTCCAGGTGGGTCCCGTGTCCCGCAGGCCCCTGAGCACAGCTGCCCTGTCTGCATCCCACCCACACCACCCAGGTGCCATTTACAGCCCTGACATGGCCTGTGGAAGCCCGTGGGCCATCGGTGCCCCCGTGGTCTGCCCAGCAAGGGGGGCTTTGCTGGCCTGGGGGTGCCCTCCATGCCCCCCTCCCTGACCCCTGCCCTGTCATTCCCCAGCGGGGACCTGCAGGTCACCGGCAGCGCCCACTGCACCTTCACCACCGCGCAGAAGGCCGTGGGCAAGGACAACTTCACCCTCATCCCCGAGGGCACCAACGGCATCGAGGAGCGGATGTCCGTGGTCTGGGAGAAGTGTGTGGTAGGTGCTGCAGTGGTGGAGCTCGATGGGAGCACACGTGGGCTGTGCCTGTGCTCGAGGCTGTCACAGCCTCCTTAATTCAGACAAGCCAGAGAGGTGACACTGTCTAGACGCTGCTGCAGCTTCAGAGAGCTGCTGATGAGAGACTGAGACACACAAATGCCTTCCCAGTGTCTTCAAAGGCTGCTGTGTAGGGACCACCCTCCCCTCTCACAGCAACCAGGGAGTCTCTGCAGCACTTTTTCCCAAGGGTGATGAGGTGTTTCCATCCCCTCGTGCTCACCAGAGGCCTGGGAGCTGGATGGGGAGAGGGTGTCTCTGCCGCAGGACATGGCCGTGGCCCTGCTTCCCACTGCCTGCTCACCCCAGGCCCTACCAGTGGGGACGAGTCTCTGTGTCACCTCAGTGTCTGCCAGGCAGCAGGGCTCTGGTCCGAGGGTGGGGTCAGACTGTGTCCTGGCACCCCAGAGCACACTTCCCTGTTGGCAGCATCCCTGGGGGGCTCTATCCTGCATCCCACAGAGCAGATGTCCCTGTGCAGACTGCAGGAGCTTGGGAGCCAAGCCACCCTGAAACCTCTCTTAGGTGGGCTTTGTTCAAAGAGAGATAGAATTTTTCTTAAGATGACAAATGAAAATAGCACTGGTTAGGTTCACTTCCAGTCTTTCTTCACCGAGCTTAACCCTCTTCATTGATCCTGAGATGCCTGTACAGGAGTTGGAGCCAACCAGTGGAGGTCTTGTTTATCAGAGACTTCAAGCTTTGGAGTCCAGGGAAAATAAAACCTGTCTCTCATACCCTTTAGCCCACAGGGACAAGGCTCAGGCCCCCATCCCCCTCCCCCTGTACTGCAGCCCTGTGGCAGTGCAGACCCTCACCCCACACGGGCACAGGGGTGTGTCTGGCAGCTCCTCCCAGTGGGACAGCACAGCTCTGGCCACAGGGAGGGACCATGCCCGCAGCGGGCACGGAGCTGTGTCCATCTGTGGTGCTCCCTCCCCTCTCTGCCCCAGGTCCCCGGGAAGATGGATGAGAACGATTTCGTGGCGGTGACCAGCACCAACGCTGCCAAGATCTTCAACTGCTACCCCAGGAAGGGGCGCGTGGCTGTGGGCGCCGACGCAGACCTGGTGGTGTGGAACCCCAAGGCTACGAAAGTCATCTCCGCAAAAACCCACAATTTGGTAAAATATTTTTAAAATCATTTTCTGGAGCTGGTTTTAGAGTCAGAAGAGATCTGGAAAGCAATGCATGTCCTTATCAAGATCAAATCATTCAGCAGGGGAGGAGCTGTCTGTGTGAGTAAAGTGACCTTGCATTTGCTTTTAAAAATACAAGGAAAATACCCTTTTGTTGCTGTGAAGGGTGGGATTGGTACTGAGTGACCACTCCAAGACAGTCGGCATCTGGTATGGAAGTCTTAAGGTCAATGTATTTGCTGTGGACTAGAAAAATGTAAGTGCTGCACTTAAGTATTGAACTATTGCTAAACTGTAATGTGTGTTAGTTATAGTTTAATGTGTATTAAACCATTTCTATCATTTAATATATAACGGTATTAATATAATATATAATTTAAATATTCTATAAAGAATATATAAATAATATAATAATATAAATACGATTTAATAAAAGTATTAAACTATTGCTGTAGTTTAATATGATTGTTTTTAGGGTTTATTTTCTCCATTCCAGTTTGCTTCCCACTGGAATCTTGTTATTTGAAATATGAGGGGTTAGTTAGTTCTGACTGATGGTGCATGAGGAGCGGTGTACAAAAACGGGGGGCATTGTTGGCCTTCTTTTAAATCCTACAGGCACTGAATATCGGGGTTTGCTTTTTCCAGAACGTGGAGTACAACATATTTGAAGGCACCGAGTGCCACGGGGTCCCATCCGTGGTCATAAGTCAGGGAAGAGTTGTCCTTGAAGATGGAAATCTGTGTGTCACCCAGGGCTCAGGTCGCTTCATTCCTAGGAAGACATTCCCTGACTTCGTTTATAAAAGGATAAAGGCAAGAAACAGGGTAAGGAGAGGTTTTTTTGCCATAATCCCGTGTTTTGATCACAATCTCTCTGCTTTAGTGTATTGGAGCTGCTGTGATGGCAAACCTGCAACAGCGGCAGGAATATTATTAATGCTGTTTCTTTCTGTGTGTTGTTGTGTAACTGCCTGGCACCTCAATCAAGAATTCTTAGTATTAGAGCTAATAATGACAGTTTTATAAGCCTATTATAATGTTACAACGCAAAAATATGACTTCTAGCAAAAGGTTTTTTTGGTTTGTATTGAAGTAGAGGGAGGCATTCCCCTCCTACCTGTGCTGGAGAAGTTTCTGTTGCTGTATTCCCAGTGCCTGCTCTGCAGCCGTGGGAGGGTGAGGGGGGGACGTCCCATAGGCACTGGAAATACAGCAAGATAAATCCTCCTGTGTGCTGGCACAGCTTTTTAAAAAGACACAAAGACATGCAAATACGTGAAGAGCTTCTTAACAGCTCTGTCCTCCTTCCCTTTTCCCTGTGCTACTGCAGGCACTGTAACCCTGCATCCTTCACAAAGGCACAGCAGGAATCAGTAACCCAAGTTAACTGCAGAGGCAGGAGCCCTGACTCTGGTGTGCCTCGGCGTGGCTGGAGGGCGGGATGAGGATGTGCCAGCTCCCTGCACGGTGGGGATGGGACCCAGAGAAGCTGTAAATGCCCCATCCCTGGTGGTGTCCAAGGCCAGGTTGAAAGTCCTTTTAAGACCATCGATTCCAACCATTCTCCCAGCACTGCCAAGGCCACCACTGCCCCATGTCCCCAGGTGCCACATCCACATGGCTTCGAGATCCCTGCGGGGATGGGGACTCCACCCCTGCCCTGGGCAGCTGTGCCAGGCCTGGGCAGCCCTTTCTGTGAAGGAATGTTCCCCGTATCCAGCCCGAATCTCCCCTGGCACGGCTGGAGGCCATTCCCCTCGCTGTGCCTGACCCTCTGCTCCCCGCAGCTGGCCGAGGTGCACGGCGTGCCCCGGGGGATGTACGACGGGCCGGTCCACGAGGTGCCGGCGAGCGTCAAGGCCGTGGCGCCCAGCGCGGCACCGCGGATCGCGCCCGGCGCCGGCAAAGCCGCGGCCCCGCCCGTGCGCAACCTGCACCAGTCGGGCTTCAGCCTGTCGGGTACGTGGGGCTCGGAACGGGGGCGCGTCTGCGCGGGGCGAGTGTCCGGGCCAGGCTGAGCAAGAGAAACTGCGTTTTTGCTCAGTAATAAAGCAGTTTGTCCTGTGGCAGCGGCCAAAGGACCAAGTGCAGCACAGAAAGCTTTAGAATGTTCTACAGTGTTTATGTCAGTGCAGAAAGCCTGGTGGGGTCTCTGTTTCCAGGAGCCAGAGCAGGCAGTGATTCAGCATCATTCATTCTGCAGAAACCTGCCCAGCAGCTGTCAGGAGCTTGGAACGCCAATGCTCTGCCCTAAAATGACTTCCATAATGGCTTATTAGCTGTTTGGATCAGATGGGTCCCGTATTGTTTGATAAATGTTACAAGGCCCCACATTTTATTATATACAAAATTTATTTATAGGAAAGCCATTTGTAACATTTTCCAGAAAGAAGCAGTGAAAAATGAAGAAGTTCAGGCAAATACAGCCATTCCAAACTGGGCTATGCTAGTAGAGTGTCCATATAAATGACATATAATGAAATTATTAGTATTTCCCCCTGAGGAATTGTTTTATGGTTGGAGCGTTTAAAGCAGTGGGACTGCCCCGCTCTCTGCTCTCCCCCAGGGTCGCAGGCAGACGACCACATTGCCCGGCGCACGGCGCAGAAGATCATGGCTCCGCCGGGCGGGAGGTCCAACATCACCTCGCTGTCCTGACGCTGTCGCCGCCGCGCCGTCCCGGCCGGGTCCTGCCAGGAAGGGGCCGGTGGGCCGCTCTCCGCGCAGGGGGACAAGCGAGCGAGCGCTTGTCAGCTGCGCCAGCCCTTCCCTCGTAGGTAGAAAGTAGAGTGATCCCTGAGGTAGCGCTCCCAGCTTGGATTCTCTGTCAGTATTCCTTCACTAGCTGCTTGGAAAGCCCTTCCCTGTGCATGCGGCACCGCGACGTACCCAGGGCTGCGGGGTCAGCCGGGCCGGCTGGGGGCTGGGGCGGAAATGAAGGCACATCCAGGCTGGATCACGCTCTTTTCCAGCAGCACCCACTGCCTGCTCACATCAAAGGACTTCCAGCCGATAAGCACTCCTGTGGTTCCCAGTCAGTGGCCTCTGCCCTGGCCATGCTCCCGGAGTGCTCCCGGAGCCACCGTCACCGTGGCCGTGAGCTGCCCCCACCCGTCTGTCCCTCGGTGGTCACAGCTCAGGGACATAGGCAGCCCCATGTCCTGGGGCAGACTGGTGCTGGCTCTCCAGGACCTGGCCATGCCGTGGGCCGGTGTCCTCCTGTCTGCCTTGTTTTTTAAAGATTATTTATACAGTTTTTCAAGAACTGAGTGTGAGTCCAATACCCAATACCAGGGCTCGTTTGGAGGCCAGGTGCGTGCGACACACTTTTTTATAAAGATTATTATAGCCCAGTTATTATATTTAAAGGTGTGTACATAGAGTGAGCCTCTGGCCGTAGAGCCATGCATGTACATCCAGGAATGGCTTTCCATTCCTGTCTACTCCTTGCTTGGAATAAACTTGGTTGGAAACCACAAAGTGGCAGAAGTGGTTGATCCACCTGAGTACATTTTGTTGTTTTCTTCCTTTGAGTTTCTCTGGGTGAGGTTTGTACAATCCCATCCTGACTTGCAGGTTACTGTGCTCCCCTTGGCGGGGGGAGAGGCTCATCATCCGTGGTGTGGGCAGAATCCCACCCTTCTCCTCAGCCGTGCTTGGGGCCGTGCAGCCGCCTGCCCCCGGAGCCCCTGGGTTTGCAGATAAACCCACAGCTCCAGGAGTGGGGGCTGGTTTCCTGCTAGGCCCACACTGGTTCCAGTGCTGGTGAGATGTTGTGATGTGTCCGTGAGACACCGAATTTCCCTTGCCCACTGCTGGACTTCAGTCTCCAGCTCTGTCTGAGCCAGGCATGAGAAAGGGAACAGGGGTTGTGGCGGCACAAGCAGGGATCTGATTTGTGAGGGGGAGCTGGAACCACATGTACGGCAGCTCCAGATACAGAAATCCATGAATTAGGAATGAACCCACAAATGTAAACCAGGGCGGGATTTAGTTTTTTGTTGGATTTTTTTTTTTGATTATCTGATATGACCTACATTTCTCAGCTTAATGCTGCAGTAATTTCTGCATCAAGCATATGGGAATGCATTTGTTTGGGTGTTTTATATTTAACTTAATTTCATTTTTTGATTTTCTGATTTTCCCTGCAATTGCACCAAAGCAATTAGCATCTAGCGGAAGCAGTCCCTGCCATGTCAGGGGGTGCAATGAGATGAGCTTTAAGGTTCTTTCCAACCCAAACTATTTATGATTCTATGATCACTTTTCTTTCTGAATAGAGCTTAAATTACAGCAGTAGGAACTCCATAAGGAATGGGAGAGATAGAAGTCACAGTCTGATGGCAGTGACCTCCCCATCACCCCAACATCCATGGGGTGACAGGGACACCCCAACACCCTCAGCTTGTAAACACTTAGCAAAGGAAGTTCTGAGCTCTCTGTGCTGTAAATGTCCCTTTTCCCACAGCTGGCCTGGTGTGTGCCAGGCCCCTGGGCTGGTGAGGATCCAGAGAGACACCGTTCCCTCTCCCCCATCACCCGGTTTAGGTCCCTCCACCCTCTGCACCAGCCCAAGGCTCCAACCCTGCCAGCTCTTCCCTTACGGAGGGAGGGTTTGCATTTATTCCCTCTGTCAGGGAGGGTTTGCATTTATTCCCTCTGTCAGGGAGCTGTCAGAGCCAGCACAGCTGCCCCAGCCTCCTCCTAATGCAGGGATCAGAGCCAGCAGCATCTCTGCAGCTCTCCCGGTGCCAGGCGAGGCTGAGCTGAGTCCCACAGCTGCCTGCTAATGGAGCCAGAGCCTCTGGGAAACAACCCCCCATGGCACCCACACGGTCTCTGGCCCTAATTCCTTTGGACAGCTTTCCTGCAGGCTCTGGGTCAGGGACACCGAGGAGACGCTCCGTGCCCTTGAGCGACAGCGCATCCCCAGCTCTGCAGCACCGCGGCTGCGATGGACCCCTCGATTCCCTGCAGAACAGCAGTGCCCCACAGGGATGGACCCCTCGATTCCCTGCAGAACAGCAGTGCCCCACGGGGATGGACCCCTCGATTCCCTGCAGAACAGCAGTGCCCCGCAGGGATGGACCCCTCGATTCCCTGAGGAACAGCAGTGCCCCACAGGGATGGACCCCTCGATTCCCTGCGGAACAGCAGTGCCCCACAGGGATGGACCCCTCGATTCCCTGCGGAACAGCAGTGCCCCTAAGGGAGTAAATGAGCTGGCAGACAGGCACTGAATTATCCCTGTGCTTATCCCTGGCTTTCCACGCTCACTGTGTCTTTTTTATTTTGCATGGCTTCCCACTGCCAGAGGGCAGGGATAGATGGGATATTGGGAAGGAATTGTTCCCTGGGAGGGTGGGGAGGCCCTGGCACAGGGTGCCCAGAGCAGCTGTGGCTGCCCCTGGATCCCTGGCAGTGTCCAAGGCCAGGTTGGATGGAGCTTGGAGCAGCCTGGGACAGTGGAAGGTGTCCCTGCCCATGGCAGGGAGGAACAAGCTGTAATGCCCCTTCTCAAGCAGACCATTCTGGAATTCTGTGGTTCTGTGATTTCCCTCACGTCCAGCACTTTGATCAGCAGCAGGATCAATCACAGCAGGTAAGAAAGACAAGGCTGGTTGATGAGCCTGGGAAGGTCGTTCCCTGTTTGTCCCCAGCAAATTCCAGTTCCCAGGGTGTGGGCACAGCGATAAGGGCACAGGGCAGGCAGGCACTGAGCACTCCCGGCTGCTGCGGGCATTTTCGTCCCTCAGCTTTTCCTCCCCTGTACTTCAGGGCTGTGTGTGGGAAACTGCCCTCGCTCTGTGACCTTCACCTCTTCCCCCCTGCAGTGAACAGCCCAGCTCGGCAGGTGCCCGCGGTCCTTCGGGGACACCCAGGAATGCCGCCCCAGAGGCGCCGGGCTGTGCAGAAGGGATGAGTCCAGGCTCAGACATCGATTCGTCTCGTGCCTTCACGGCTCCTTTGAAGTGAGGAGCAGCTTTTGTAGCTGTGTCTGCAACCAGCGAGAGGGAGAGAAATCATTCCTGCACTGAGGGGGGATCAAAGACAAAAAGCAGAGCTGTCCTGACACTTCCAGGGGCTGCTTTTATTGAGGTTAGGATACAAAACCCAGGGCTGTGTGAGGAAATACCAAATCCCTGTGAGCCGTGGCTGTTGTGCCCTCCCTGCCACAGCGCGGTCGGGGTCCTGCCACCATCCCCTCCCACCCCTGCCTCACCCTGGTGCTCCCAAAACCCAGCCGCCAGCCCCAGCACTGATGGCAGCAGGGCCAGTGTGGGCAGAGCTGTCCCAGGCCAGTGGCCATGCCGGGGGCTCTGGTCCTCACCGCGATCCCCACCCACCATGGCCTGCGCCCGCAGCCCCACTGTGTGCAGATACAGGCTCCCTGTGGAATTGCAAACACTGGCTGGCGCTGCCAAGTGGGACACTGGAACGCCTGGACCCAGCTGTTCCCCTTTCAGCACCTGTTCCTGAGGCCGTTCATGGCAGTGTCCCACAGCTCTCATCCCACGCGGCTCTGCGGTAGCTGGGAGCGTCCCACCAGCCCAGATTCCAGCTGGGTTGCAGAATTCCAGTGTTTGGATGCTTCCGTGGTTTCATGCATCTACAGCTCAATACCCTGGAAATGACACCAAATCCTTGGCAATGTTAAAAATACACATTTATTACTCCACATGTGCAATGGCTTCCGGCAGTATCTGCAAAAACACAACCTTGTCATAACTTAAATATTCTGTGATGTGGTAAAATTGTCATGCAAGAAAATTACAGGAATGTATTAACATAAAATACAAAGATATATTTACATATATCTGCACTGAAATAATTTTTTAAAATACCCTCCCAAGGCAGCAGGATTTCGGCACTGTCCAGGGTCAAGTCCATATTACCGGCATTTTTGCTATTATTTTATTACTCTTAGACTCTTTTTGGCAAGCTCTGGAGTATTAGACAATTGGCAACAGAAGAGACGTCAGGACCTGACCTGGCATTTGTCTTCTGCACAAAATTCTCAGTGAAGGCTGTGGAATTCAACGCAAACACTTAAAAATATGCAACTTTGCAAAACTTCGTAACAACAGAGATAAGAAAACAATCTCAGGGAAAGTGATTAAAGGAGAATAATTTATAGGTGCTGTAGACTTTCCACAGCAGATAATGGCACACACTGTATAAATCTGTCATACAAAAAAATACAGGTATTTAAATATTTATGTACAGAAAATTCCTGTGTTCTGGCTGTAGTGGAGGTGTAACCCAGAGCTGTTAGTGACACCTTCCAAGCTGGGATTTGGGATCAGGGCTCTGCCACGACTTCACTGTGAGGTTTGCTCAGCAGCAGTAGCCAGGGCTCAGCCAAAACAATGGCACCAACATGGGCACCACACCCCTGCCACATCCCCACACCTTTCTCCCCATCCCCACCCCAGCCTGTGCCATCGGCCAGGGACAGGGAACACGCACGGGAGTGGCACAGGGAGGAGAGCCAGACATGGGAGACCCTGGCAGGAGCCACAAAGATGTGCAGGGCCAACAGGACCAAGCTCGGCTCAGTCGGCACAGGCTCATTACAGGGACACAGTGATGGGGACACAAGAGGGGCCTGGAGTGGGGCACAGGGGAGAAGGGAGGCCCCACAGCACTGAAACCTACCACAGGGGTTCTGACAACGAAAACAACACTGAGCTGTTTCCCATCATCCTGGAGATGCACTGCTGGATTCCAGGGCTGCTTCCCAGGCAGCCAGGATCTGCCCAGAGCGTTTCCCCTGGGAAGGAGCCATTCCCAGGCATCCCCCCAGAAGCTCTCCTGGTTTCTGCTGGGTGCTGCTGAGCTGTTTAGCACAATGCACTGAAGAAGAGGGGTGCTGCAAGGGGAACCGATGACTGACACAGAGAAGGTTTGGGCTGGGAAACCTCAGTTTCAGAAGTGAGTCAGCTCCTTCCCACACACACCAACCCCCACTTCAGGGCCCACCTGTCTCTTGTCCTAAGGAAAGCGATGAAAACATCAATTACACACGTCCTATAACTGCCAACACCTCTCCGGCCTGAGAGCTTCCAGCTGAATAGGATGTATCTTCATCACTCATCTATGGGATCGTTTGGTCAAAAAAATCAGTGACGCTCCTTGTCATTCTAATAGTCCAAAATTTTACTGTTATTTACAGGAAATTGCTAAATAGTGCAACAGAATTCACTGTAAAACCCTACCCACACCAGTGGAGTAAATCACTATAATTCATAACTAAATGCATGGTTTGACCCTCATCTGCTGTGCCAGGACAGAGCTGGTGTTCCAGCTGAGAGATGCGGGATGGAGACACGAGGGGAGCGCAGAGCCCCGGGCAGAGGACCAGGCTGCCCCTGTGGAGAGCAGCAGCTGCTCAGCACAGCAAAGGGGCCGGAGCACGTGGCTCACCTGCACACAAAGGTGAGCCCTGACAGGTGAGAGAAGGTAATTAGGCCTCGCTGGTACCCAGTAAAGAGACTGGAAGTTACTGGGGGCAGAGAGGGCAGGTTCCCCCAGCACAGCCTGGGATCAGAGCAGCTGGGAGAAGGAGCAGGAGGACACGCTGATTTCAGCCCTCGCTCACTGAATGGCCACAGCCCCTGAGGCATCATTAACACAGCTCCTAATGAGGCACGGGGTGCGCAGGACCCATGGCTGACACCAGGGACCCCCTGTGGGGGGTCTGATCCCGGGCCTGACAGCATCTACTGGCTCTGCCCTGGAAATAACCATGCAACTGGAGCCAGAGCTTTGGCTCCCCTCCTCCTGCACACCCTTAAAGGCTTCCATGAAAACGTCTCTGCACAATTTCAGCCACACACTAATTCCCACATAAAACTGTGGGCGACACACACGCCGTGTCCTTGCTTGTGTGAGATCATTTCGTACCATTCCACCTTTCTGTTTTTCATGGAAACAAAAACCGTAACAAAACTGGTCCTGACAGAATCTGATCTGATAAAAACCTCTCCCATCCATTTTTGCAATATCCAGTAAGGATGCAAACACTGCAGCCTCCCAGTGTCTGGCAGCAAACAGCTGTTGATGGTTTGGCGGTGACTGCAGTCCCACACACACCTGGGGCACCAGAGCAGTCGTGTGGCACCGCAGGGTTTAGCCACAGTAACCAAAAACCACTCTGCAGCAGGTTAAACAACTAATATAGTGAAGGCCCCTGCAACAAGAAAGGCAACATCCACAGCTGGAGCAAGGGAATATTTCCCATCTTATTAATAAGTTAAGACAGGTATTGGCAAATTATATACAGTACTTGTACTTTACACTGAAAATAAAGTAAATCAAAGGGTGAAATCTGATATTCCTGTCTTTCATAACCAAGCAGCCTTGCAAGGCCACCCCCTCTGCCTCCAACGAAACCTCTGCCCATGATAAACTGTGTCCTCCGAGCCTGGGCACATGGAGCCAGACCCTCCAATCCATCCCACAGCTCCTCACTGCCTGCAGCAGCCACATCAAGGAAGAAAATACTTTAAATGCATTCTGCATCTCAAATACACATTTCTCAGCCCCTGAAGAATCCATGGAGTGCACAAAAACCATTTATTTGCCTCAAATCGGGAAAGGAACTGACAGGTGACGCAAGGACAAGGATGTGCCTGGGACGTCCTTGTGCTGCAGAACCCAAACAGCTGGAGGCTGCCAGGAGCTGGTGCAGAGAGGCCCCGGGGCTCTCTGGTTTACACAGGGACTGCCCATCCCCAGAGCAGCATCTGTGAACCGGGAATGCCGAAGTCAAACTCACACCACCTCTCTGGCCTTCCTCCCTGCTCCTTGTCTCTCCCCGTGGGACCCGAGGACACGGCTTCCTTCCCTGTCCTCTCACTGCGTTATAAACACGTAGATCAGCAACCTGACATTAAAACAGAAAGACTAAGTGAGTTGATCTCCTCCCTTGACAAGTTGCATAGGCCGTATCTTCCCCCGGCAGGCAGCCGTGGTGCCGGGCTGGCGCCCCACGGCCCGGGAGGGCAGTCCTGCGGGAACTCGGGTGTGCTCCAGCTCTGCAAGGGGAGCTGCCGGTGCTGTCCGGCGGCGGGGCGGGCTCGGGTGCTCAGCGCACCTGAGGGCAGGTGAGGGCGCGGGCGGCCTGGCCCGGCGGCCCCGGCCTAGCTGCTGCCCGAGGAGCACACGGAGCTGCACATGTGCAGGGGCTCGGCCTCCGCCTCGGCCTCCGCCTCGTCGGTGGTCTCGGAGGCAGACACGGACTCGCTCGGCTGCTCTTGGCTCTTCTTCAGCCTGTGGGAGCGGAGGAACCAGAAGTTACACAGCCAGCCCCGACCAAACACCCCCGGGAGCGGGCAGGGTGGGCTGGAGCCCCGGCTGCCTCCTCACTGCTCGAGAGGTGCTGACGGCAGAGCCACGGAAAGCGAGGAGTCCTCGCAGAGCACACAAACGGGTCATGACAGAGCCCAGCGTATCAGCAAACCACACCAAACTGCTCCGAAATGCCCCAAAACAGCCTGCAAGGCTTCAGCCCACCCACACCTCGGCCATGAGCACCCACAGCAGAGCCAGGCCCCTGCCACCCCTCCTCCTCCATGGAGCCTGCCTCACGCTCTGCTCATGGAGCAAACAGCCCCAGACCGGGGGGAGCAGTGGCTTTAATCCAGCACTTCCACTGCCTGCTTATGCCCACCAGCAACTTTAACACATAGAATACATTCGTAGGATCATTAAGGTTGGAAAAGACCTCCACAGTCACTGGGTCCAACCTCCCTCACCTTCATTTCCCAAAACATCATCTGCTAAAAGCAGGATGGGTGAGGAGGTGCCACGGGGGAACTGATGCAGTGTCACACACACGTTCAATCCCACAAGTCTCTCTACAGCATATTTTATTTAATAGCTGTTATAATCCCTGATCTGGTCTCCCTTTGTGGCCAGAACCATTTTTCATACACAGGCAGCACCTGAGCTCCTCTGCTGACACCAGTCACCTCGGGCTAAGCCGGCAGCAAGGTACTCCTGGCTGTCAGGCACTGGCACTGATTCCTAAGGGAAGCCAGAAAAAGGAGTATTTTTCCCTAAAAAAAGCACCCCACACACTCACTTCTCTCTGTTGAAGATGACAAAGTCCTGCTGGATAGCTTCAAGGCATTCCTGGAGATAGTCATTTTCCTATTGAAGAAAAACAAAACATGCAATAAGCAGCCCCGTTTGCATCTCACTGCTGCCTGCAGCCCCCAGCACTCCCAGCTGTGTGCAGGAGCCACCAGATGTGCGAGGGAGCCCCCACCCCCTGAACCTCAGCCCAACAGCTGGAGGCAGCAGGGCTGGCTGCCTGTGGCTTTCACCAGGGGCTTGTGCCATCCATGGCAGCAGTTTTCCATAAAACACAGATCACACTGCTCCCGACAAACATAACGCATTTTTCCACGTATCCTGTATTTTGGGAGTGTTGTCAGCCCAAAGGAAGCACAGCCAGCGTGGGGAGAGCCCAGCACACAGCCCACGTGTGGGAGCCCCTACAAAGGCACACAGGGAGCTGCTGCCTTGTGCCCAGGCACACGCAGCCCTGGCGCTGTGCAGGGACAGAGGTGGAACACACCGGGCTGCCCAGACCTCTGCTGCTCATTTCCCTTTCCAAAGTACCCACTACTGTCAAAGTTTGGTCAAACTTCCATAAGAGGAATACTTGGTTGTTGAAAAGACTCCAATGGGCAAATGTTTTCATCAAAATAAACCTGTGGCTCCTGCAGTGTGGCAGCAAGAGCTGCAATACCCGCCCAAATCCAGCCTTTTCCCAACTGGATGTTACCCCTGGGAGCACATACAGACTGGGAGCTGTCTTTGCTGTTATCCCTTGACTTGTTCTTTGCGAGCCTCTTCTTCTTCTTGTGCAGGGGCCTTGACTCCAGGATCATCTCCTCCAGCTCGAAGGTGGGGTCGCAGTGCAGGCGGCCCTTCTGCCAGGACACACAACACGACTCGCGTCAGGCACAGCAGAGACTCAGAAACCACTTCCCCCTCAGAAAACCCCTGCTCTCACAGCGGTTCCTCCCATCTGAGGAGCAGCCCCTGCTCGGGGTCGGGACACGGATCACTCCTACTCACGTTGGGGACGAAGCCCGGCTCCACGCGCTTCTCGCACACATCGCTCCAGACCACGCCCGACAGCTGCGCCGAGGCCTGGATGTGGGCCAGGCAGGAGAAGCGATGCTCAGGATTCACTGTCAGCAGCTGGGGAGGGAAAAACATTGGTGATAAAGCATTGGAGAGAAGAGCATTCCCACCAGAGGAGGAAGACAAGGCACCCAGCAGCAGCCTGCCTGGGCCACCTCCAGGGGTTCAGCCATGCCAAGGAGCCTTTCTGCTGTGGGAAATAGATAACTTACTGCAGGAAAAATACCTGACACAATGTTCTGGAGGTTGTGAAACCAGGCACCACGGTTCCTGGATCAGCAAGGGTTTGCTCCCTCCGCGCCCAACCCTTCCCCACAGCACCCAGCACTGCCACCCTGCGTGCTCCTCCCCCTGCCAGGGAGGCACGGATCCCTCCAGAGGCTCATCCTGTCAGTCCAACCTCTGTGACACCAGGGACACCGCTCCATTCACCACACACACAGATTACTGAGCACAGAGAATAACATTCTCAATGCTCGCTTGTTCTGCCAAGACAGCAGTGTGAGGGCAGAGCTAGTTTCCAAAGGATTCAGCACCGCGTCCCACTGCCACAGGGATGTCTAATGTGAGGGTACAAACACGGAGGTGCACAGGGTGTGGGCAGGGCTTCCAGAAAATTCCATGCCTGTCTCTCCCATGAAAACCTTCCCCGAAGTTCAGCTGATGAGACCCTTGCAGAGCATACTCAGAGCCCCACACATGTCCCAGCTCTCCTGAGAGTGGGATGCTCAAGGCCGCTGAGCTGTGTCCACCCTGGCCCCTCTCCAGGAGCCCCACCTTCACTCTGGACCAGTTCTTGCCATTTTCCCAGAGCACACAGAATTTGAGTCCTGACCCCTCGGTCTGGGCATCTGCAGCTGAGCGTGCCTGGCCTCCCGACTGACGGGCACCTACAGTGGGACCTCCACAAAGTGCCCATGGAGGACAGTTTCCCTTAAAAAACTGTGGCACAGTGCTACACGCACTGGTCCTAGGTGGTCACAACCTATTTCCAGAAAATAAAGTCAGCACTGGGTCTTTTCCCACGCCAGAGGTGGCGATGCACGGAGCAGGTGATGGTGGCTGCACTTGCAGCCCCCGAGCACAGGGATGCTGTAAAGGGCACGCGGGCAGGACACCGGGCCGGGGCACCTCAGCGCTTTGGGGGACATGGGGGTCCCTTCCCAGCTGAGGGGGCTGCTGGCGCATTCCTGGTGAGAGGCTGGATTCCCTGGGAGCCCGGCTGCCCAGCAGATGGCAGTGCCAACCTCCGAATGCGCCGTCACAGCCTCTGCCGGCAACGCTGCTCCTCATTAAACGGAATCTAATTATGCAAGTTACCCTCCCAACATTAACTCACATCAGAGGCACTTATTTGCTGCCAGCACCGGGTGTATCTTTCCTACAGCAAACTCACCAGCTACTGCTCTGAGTCCTCAAGCAAGCCAGAGCTAAACCAGCTGCCCCACCACATCCCAGCTTTCTCCAGCAGCATGAAGAAAGTAGCAGAGCATTCCACAGACCTGGAACCCCCCAACAGCTCTCACAACCCTGTCAGACCCTTCAGCCCCAAAGAACCAGCGAGAGGGAGCAGCCAGTGCTGCAGTGCAGCATGTGCTCTTCACCTCACCTGCCATCCCAGCCAGAGGTGCCGCCTTTATAGGTGACAACCGTCATGGAGAGGATGGGATGCTGGAAGGCACAATTCTAGCCCAGCTGGGAATCTGACTGTCACACCAAAACCAGCCTTTGCTTCCCTTGCTATCAAACATCATGCATCTTATTACAGGGATAATAAACACACAACACACACAATTATTCACAGAATCCCAGACTGGATTGGCCTGGAAGCTCATTCAGTCCCACCCCCTGCCATAGGCAGGGACACCTTCCATTGTCCCAGGCTGTCCCAAGCCCCAATGTCCAGCCTGGCCTTGGGCACTGCCAGGGATCCAGGGGCAGCCACAGCTGCTCTGGGCACCCTGTGCCAGGGCCTGCCCACCCTCCCAGGGAACAATTCCTTCCCAATATCCCATCCATCCCTGCCCTCTGGCAGTGGGAAGCCATTCCCTGTGTCCTGTCCCTCCATCCCTTGTCCCCAGTCCCTCTCCAGCTCTCCTGGAGCCCCTTTAGACCCTGCAAGGGGCTCTGAGCTCTTCCTGGAGCCTTCTCTTCTCAAGGCTTAACATTCCTATCTGTCCCAGCCTGTCTTTTGTATATTATTATTATTACTCTTCACTGTTTATTAGTATGCTGATAACTTCCCAGCTAGTCCTGCCCACACAGTAGCTGCCACCCAACCCCAGCCCGGCCCACAAGGACAGTTCACCTTCCGCAGCAGCGCGACCATTTCCTTGGACCAGGCCGAGGAGTACTGGACGCTGACGGTGCTGAAGAGCTGCACCAGGGACTCCACAGGGTTGTTGGAGTGGATGTCATACGGCCTCTGGGGACAAGAGCACAAAGGTGAGGAGTCCCCTCTCCCTCTGGGTCAGCCAGAGCACACGATCCGAGGGCCAGGACGGCCGGAGCCCTACCCAGCCCCGCAGCAGCTCGTAGGCCATGATTCCCAGAGACCACCAGTCCACCTCGAAGGAATAGCCCGTCCCGCCGCTCAGGAAGGAATGGAAAATCTCCGGGGCTGAGCAGAAACGGATAACATGCAACAGGTTATTTGTTGTTCTCTACTCCAGTATTCCATGTCAGTCAGTGCACAACTCTTACGGTGATTTTCCTGCACGACTGCCCGAGGGGAGGCTGCGTGAGGCAGGGCAGCGGCAGCAGCCCTGTGCCTGCCCTCACTGGGAACTGGGATGTCAGCCACCTGCAGGGACAGCCCTCCCAGCACAGGACAGCAGAACCACGGGGACCCCGGGAGACAGCAAGGCCAAGGCTGGAGCCAGAGAGGGAGAGCGCAGAGGGATGGGGAGGGCAGGATGGGATGGGGAGGGCAGAAGGAGGAGGCTGGACGGGATGAGGAGGACAGGGCGGGATGGAGAGGACTGGGCAGGATAGGACAGGACGGGACGGCGTGACATGCCAACCGCGCCGCCTTCACACCGGGAGCTCCCCTTCTCAAACAATCAGGCTCTGCTGAACGACTTGGACACGAGCATCAATGTCCTAAATTAACTTGGTGCCCCTGCCCCAGCCAGGGCCCATCAGGCAGCTTGTGCTGAGCACTCCCAAAACGTGACACAGGCACGAGAGCAACAATTGTTTCTTACCCATGTATGGCTTTGTCCCAGCCAATGCAGTCGCTCTTTCACCGTCCCTAATGATTGTTGCAATATTAAAATCTGTTAAATGGGCATGACCTTAAATAAAGACACATTTTAAGAAGGTATTAATGGCAGTGCAGTGGCAATGCAGAGTCAGAACACATTTGTTTCATAATCTTCTGCCCTCAGACAGGGTAGCACAGACACGGGCAGGTCAGGGTCAGATCCCATGGAATGGCCATAAGAGATCCCAAAGCCTTCCCAGGATTTGGGCTGGCCAGGTGATTAAAGGGTAGGGAGCTTTGGGTCTTGATTTTAAATCACACTTGGAGCTAGGGCAGCTTCAGCACTGGCCAAATTGCTCTGGCCAGAAGTTACAGGGATGAAAAACAGGGAAACACTACCATAGAACCACAGAATGTCTGGGTTGGAAGGGACTTAAAGATCGTGTCGTTCCAAGCTCCTGCCATGAAGCTTCCACTAGAGCAGGGTGTTCCAAGCCATTACACTGCAATGACTGCAAATTCCCAGGGCTGGAGCAGGGCTCCACTCTGTGCTGACCACAGCACACCAGAGAGGCCAGTTGAGAGATCCTCCCCAGCATTACAAAGCACAGGGATGTTCAGCCAAACATGATCCAGTGAAAGGAGAGCAGCTTTTCCCACATTTTCCCCAGGTAAAAAGATGCCCAGTACACAGGACTGTAAAGAATCTGTCCCTGGAATGAAGGAGGGAGCAAACACAGAGGAGCAGAGTGATCCTACCTTGTTCATCGAGGAGGATGTTGTCTGGTTTTACATCTCTGGGAAAAGAAGGAAGATTACAGTGGATGGAATCTCAGTCAGACCAGGGATGAGACTCAATGAAAAAAATCCTGCAACTGTCTATCCATCAAAAATTAGGAACAAATAAAAATACTCTAACATGAGGCAAGTCCCTTTATGATGGACTAGAAATATGCTTTTCCTGGGCAACTTGGTGAAAAACTGGAAGCATTAGACTTGTTCAGGCCTCATTCCCAAGGAAAATGAATAACGCAATACTGGAGATATTTGTGTGAAGCCCTGGATGACTTTGGCACCTGCCCTGGAAGGTTCAGCCCCCCAGTGAAACATCAGACTCCCTCTGAGTGGTGGGGGGCAGGAGTAGCAGTGAGAGGGTGGCCAGGACCAGCACAGACACCATAACCCACCCCAAACCCAGCAGGGGCAGGTCCCACCGGGTGCCATCTGCCAGCAGAACTGTGGACTTACCTGTGGATGATGTGCTGACTCCGCAGGTAGTCGAGAGCCAGCGCCATCTCACAGATGTAGAGTTTGACTGTTTCCTCAGTGAACTGAACGTTCTGCTGCAGGTGGTAGCGCAGGTCACCTCCCAGGAGCAGGTCCACCACCATGAACATGTCCTCCTCGTCCTGGAAGGAATACCTGCGGGACCGGCACCCAGGGAGCAGCTGAGCCTCTCAGGGCTCACAAACCCAGCCAGGCTTCTCCCCTCTCCTAATTACACAGCTCCTGTGAGAGCTGCAAATGGTCCCGCTATGGGCACAGAATCCCAGAATCGTTTGCATTGGAAAAGCTCTCTGAGCCCATCGAGTGCAACCATCCCAGCACTGCCCAGGCCACCAATGACCGACATCCCCAGCTGCAAGAACCACAGGGCTTTTAAACTCCTCCAGGGGTGGGGACTCCACCCCTGCCCCCTGCCGGACAGCCCCTTTGGTTAGAAAATTTTCCCTAATATCCAACCAAAATCTCCCCTGGCCCAGCCTGAGGCCGTCCCCTCTCCTCCTGTCCCTGTTCCCTGGGAGCAGAGCCCGACCCCCCCCGGCTGCCCCCTCCTGTCAGGGAGTTGTGCAGAGCCACAAGGTCCCCCCTGAGCCTCCTTTTCTCCAGGCTGAGCCCCTTTCCCAGCTCCCTCAGCCGCTCCTGGGGCTCCAGCCCCTTTCCCCAGCTCCGTTCCCTTCCCTGGACACGCTCCAGCCCCTCCAGGTGCTTGCAGTGATGGGCCCAAAACTGAATATGCAGCTTTGCTGCTTGCACCTTCACAATCAAGCAAGTCCAGCTCAAGATGCTGACTTTTTTTAAATTAATTCCTACACTAAGCAATGGAAGAGGTGAATATCCCAGGGAATGTCCTCCTGTTCACCCTGTCACTGTCCCTGAGCAGCAGTGCCGTGTCAGCCCACCAGCGCAGAGCTCAGGCTCTGTCAGCCAGACACTTCAGAGAAACTTCACATTTTCAATTGCAAACAATCTCATAAACCTGCTTAAAATATCTCAGCCTATCCTGAAGATGAATTGGAAAACACAACTGCTAATTTAACCAGATAAACCAGAAAAAGAGATTTATATTTACTGTGGAGTAAACCGCCTCTCTAAATCTGCCGTGGGTCCCACGGGAGACTGACAGCAGTGGGGATACACCAAAACAACGCTCATTGTTATATTTGGTGACTGCAGTTCCAAGGAAAGAGTATGTGGGATTGTATAATACTTATGAATCACTCACTTCTGCTCCCATCTCAAATGTAGGTTTATTCTAAAACTATGAGCCGAAAGGGTTTGCTATGAGAGGAAGATCTATCCAGAATTTAATTACTTGTTGGGAAAAACATTTGCAATTGCTAAAAAACTGAAAAATATCAATATTAACTCAATTGGCTATTCTGGAGCAATGAATCAACAAAATAAACGTGACACATCTCCCACTTCCATCACTTTGGATATAAAACTTTCTCAGTTTTAAGAAGTTCAACCTGATTTGAGGAGTGTTTTTTAAAATTAGACCCTAAAACGTTGTTCAGTAATGAGGATACTTCTGCCAGTGCACACACAGTGAAGTGATTATTGAGCAACTTGAAATGTCACTATTTGTAGTGATCTGCTGCTGAAAAAGTTACGAGAGGCCTTTGAATTATCAGGTGTGTGGCCCTGCGAGCGCTGGAGGCGCAGGGGAGGGAGCTGCTCACCAGAGATTCACCAGGAACACGTGCTCGATCTCCTGCAGGATCTCCAGCTCCCGGAACACATTGCGCACCTCGTCCCTTTCGATGCACTGCTGCTTGTTCATGTACTTCATGGCATACATCTTCTCTGTGTCTCTCTTCTGCACGATGCACACCTGCGGTGGGGAGGAGAAAAGAGAGTCAGGAACACGTTCCACATCCTCATTTGCTGCTTTAGGGGCTGAGACCCGCTCTGCTCAGCACCTCACCCCCCCAAACATCCCTGATCCCTAGGCTGTGACTTGGCACCTACGGCAGGTGCTTTCCCTGCTCCCAGCACCGTGCCCAGCTGGGGAGTGCACGGGCTTTGCTCGGGCTTTGCTCCAGCCCACGGGCCATCGGTAACTGCAGCTGCCGCCAGGGCATGAGGCCGGCTGCGGAGAGCTTGCAAAGGGAGAGCTTTCCCAGCACCTGTGTCTGGGAGCTGTGCGAGAGACCTTCGGGCTCGCTGTCTCTGGATGGAAACCGGCGTCAGGCAGCCGCAGGGTTCCCTTCCAGCCTCGCCTCCCTGCTGCTCGCAGCCGCTGCTGCCCAGCGCAGCAGGGTGGGCTTCACCTGCCACGCACATCGCTGTGCTCTGGACGGGCAAAATAATCCCCTCTGGGTTAGCAGAAAGCGATTAAAATGCAAACTTTCTGCTACAACAACAACAACAACAACCACCTGGCCCAGAGGGATACCCCGAGACTGTCCCCGGAGCCCCGCGCCGATGGGCACGGAGCCCACGGGGCTGGCACGGGCTCCCCACGGCACGGCTCCCGCAGCTCCTCCAGTGACACCTTAATTACCAAGGTGACTATTTTTAAAAGAGCTAATTAGCTTTCACGGTAACTCTTTCTAAATGAACTAATGGCATGTCTACATCTGCTATAATTATGTCTGCCCTCTTTAATTATCAGACATGCCGGTAATTGGGATGAGCTGGACGCATTCCCTTCGGCAGTTTGGCCACTGCCGCGCTCGGGGCGGCTCACCCTGGCGGGCTCCAGGCAGAGAGCGGGTCCCGCTCACACCGGGTGGGAACAAGGAAAGGGAATTTCTGTGGATGGCAGGAAACCGCAGACAGGTGGGAGCCGTGAACACTCCGCACCTCTAAACGCTGCCGTTAATAACCATTTGCAAGTGCTAATGGTGCTCAGTATAATATCATCAAGGACACGCTGCCGCAAGGAGGTGACAAAATAATGGCTGGTTATCGTTAGCCTGATAAACCCCGCAATTAGCGATGCACAGGCATTACCGGGATTATTTTCTGCCGTCGTTACAATTACGGTGAGAGCTGAAAATCAGGTGTTGCAATAACTCTCTGCACACCTCAGAGCTCACGTTAAGGGCACTTCGTGGGCAGAGTGACCTGAGCTGTTTCCCTGGGTCTGGGCCCCTCCGGTACCCATGGGCGAGCAGAGCCCATCAACTCCAGCTGCCAGTGACTGTTCCAGGTACAAAACATAAGGGAAAACCTCCTTCATGCAAACTTAATAATGATAATAAACGGCCTACCACAACGCACACCACCAGCAGGATCCAGCCCCTGCCTAGAGCAGGCTGAATTGGTTGTACATTCAATAAACCAGGCAAAAATAACTTTATAAATTCTGTGAGCAGCAAAGCCCTAACAATTTTCCTTTAAAACATGGTCATTGCTGTAGAACTGCTCTGAACACAAACCTCTGGGTAACAGCCATCAAGGCACCGAGCAACATTCTCTCCTGATGTCAGTTTATTCCACATTATTGCTGGAAGCTCGTTAATTTCTAGGTGGTTTATTTTTTAGGTTGTGACTTGCTGTACCTTAATGAGTATTGCATGTTATTCTGATGTCATTTGCTTCTTGTGTCTCCACAGTGAAAATGGGAGCTCAGCACAATAAATGAGAAAATGATGAAAACTTCATATACTCTGTAATTATAATAAACAGTTTTCTGCAATGGAACAGCATCACCTCCACACACAGCAGCACCAGTTCCGGGCACTCCGGAAATGTTTGTTCTCTGATTTCTGGGAAAAAAAATGGATGTCAGTGGAGAGGTCCTGCCCGCAGCTGAGCCCCGTGGAACGAGCGGGGGCTGCCCTGTGCCCACGGGAGTTGCCCGAGGGCACAGTGACCCCACAGCCGATGGACAGCTGGGGCAGGGGCGCTCTGAGCGCTCCAGCGACGCTCTGTCTGCACCACAGCCATCACCAAGCACTGCTCACATTACACGGCTCTTGGTCGGGGTCTGACTCAACACCCGGACTGGTGCCGGTGCTGCCTCGGCTGGGCTCAGCCACTCGGTGCCCCTGTCACAGGCAGGGACCATTCCTAAGGTGCCCCTGCTTGCAGAAATGCGTCAATGTGTTTGTGTCCCCCGAAATGTCAGTGACACAAGACGTATCTTTTTCTTTTTGTGCTTCTGCGTTCATGTATCTGTTTCTGGGGAAGGAATAAACATCTATTTGGTCACAAGTCAAGAGTGCATTTTTTAAATTAATCCATTTTCAGGCAAGTCTACGATGCAGAGCAAGGCAAGAAGCAGAAATGACTCTGTCCTCATTCTGCACAATGCAGCCACACAAAGGGAATGTTCGGTGGTTAAATACAGCCATTAGGAAAAACGAGTGGAACGGAGCCAGCCCCGCGAGGCAGAAGGCGGGCAGCAGCTGGGAGTGGATTGCTCAAGACACGGCACATAAAAGCTTCCAGGGAGTCCCAGATACCCCGAGCATCCCGCCGCTGCCCAAGGGGCTGTGTGCAGCCGCCCGTAAGGCAGGGAGGGCTGGAGCCCCCAGCCACGATTCCAGCCGGGAGAGGGGCAGGTAACACCTCCCGGGCCACCGCACCCGCGGGGCCGAGACAGGGACAGCGCCTGTACTGTCACCCGAGCTGGCAGCTCATCTGAACCCGAACGCTTCCCCGCCTGGCGCACCTCCTCAAGTGGGCTTTGTCTCTTCTCCTTTCGAAATCCAGTAACTTTTCCCCCTGCTGATTCTGAAGGAATTCATCGGGCTGAAATCCCCACTCAGATGAGAGGTCACCTAATCATTTAATAGCCTGTCCTGACTTTGCCTTGTTATACAGGGACGGCACAATTTTCCTGGGCCCAAACAGAAGCCAGTGGCTGCATTCTGGGCAGGATCCACGCAGCTGGTAAATAGCAGGGATCGCTCTACCTCGGCTGCACAAAGACATTGTTTCCTTCTGCACATGCAGAGGTCACCCAAAGTGAAGGTACTCATGACCCCTGAGGGACGTCACCGTCACGGCTGGTGCACAAGCCCACAGCTGACTCAGGGATCTCTCTTTCGGGTCTGAACTGGGAGCAGTGGGTTTCCTTCTTGAATTTCTCTTTCTTTGGCTTTGCCTTTGTAAGACGAGACCGATGCCCTGTAATCCTTGCACACACAGACACTCTGTTGACTTCGGCTCAGAGCCACTGGGACATTTCAGCGCACAAGCCTGGATTTCACTTTTTTTTATTTCTAGAGCAGAGTCAAGGCTTAGAGTCAGCCAACACTACACACCTACATCAAACACCTTAATCCTACCCAGTTCTGAACCGGGGCCAGACACTGCTCTAGTTTATAAAAATGCTTATTTGCAGTGGTTGCACCTTGCCCACATATACTGATTTCTCCTCCAGCTTCTGCTGGGTATTTATCCCTCCGTTTTCCCCAGTATCTACAGAACTGCCATTTTACCAGACAGGTTGAAATTTGAAATGCAGAGCATTAACATAAAATTGCCCATGGCACCCAGAAGCATCCGTATGCTTTGGGACTGCCTGGGGAAAGAAGTCTCTGCTACGGGGGACGCATGGCAGCAGCCTCAGGAAGGGTGTCGAGGAAACAGGAGATTTGGAGCCTCCGGAGCAGGAAGGACTAAGTCTTTAATTCTGAAGGACCAGAAGCAGTGAGAAGGCCCTTACCATGATGTAGAAACAGCTCAAGCTTTTTTGACAACTGATTTAATTTTTGAACACTAAATTTTATGGAGACAGACTGCAAGGGCAAGGACAGGCTGGACAATTGTGTTCACGGGTTTCCTGAGCTCGTTAGCGAAGCGTAAAGCAGGTGAGAAGGGCTTTACTGCACCTATGCACTGCTGAAAGAACAACCTCGATACTGACTTCTAACAAGTTCATCTGCTTTAGCCAAGTTCTCCTTGAATGGCTCAGCTCTTACACCAAGACATCACCCACTTTTCCCAGGGTTTTCATCCTGTCACCCAGCACCCCCGGGACCCCTCTGCTTTGCTGTTGTACCAAGAACTGCAGGCAGAATCTTGCCAATTATCTATTAAAAAAAAAAAAAATTTAAACTCCGAGCTGCTATCAGGAAAGCTGCAAACAGGGATCACTCTGTTCTGGACACGGCCACAGCTGCACAGGACACAGAACTACTTCCCTGGCATTTAAATGCATCTTTGTATCCGTCCTGTATTATGATGGTGCTGTTGGCAATTAAAATACAACCGCTCCCTGGTAATTAGCATCTGTGTAATACTGGTAATCAAGAAGTTCATAATAATTTGTTCTACAATTCTCACAAATATTAAGGATAAAATCAGCTAATCCAATTTCTTTTTAGGCATAGCCAAGAGAACAAAGCTTAAAGCTGCCTCGCAGGTGTATCTGCAGTGCTATAATTACAGTCTCAGGGATTTGTAAAGCACATGAACCATGGGAACAGCTGGATGAAGCTCTGCTGAAAGCATCTGCCACAGGAACCCCCAGGAGCAGCTCCCCTACAAGAGCAGGCCCAGAAGGGGACACAGCCCCTCAGGGGTGCTGCTGGTCCCTCGAAGGGGCTCCCCCTCCACGGACGCTGACCCAGAGCTTGGTGCCACAAGCACGAGAGACTGGAAATGCTAAAGGCTGCCAGCGCCTGCCTGTGCAGCCCCTCTCCATCCCTTCAGGGCTGGTCCCAGGGAGGGAGCTCTGGGCAAGGCAGACCTTTCAGACCTACCCTTAGTGGGCAATGGGTCCGGTAAAGCTCAGCGGGACCTGTGGCACCAGGCAGAGCCCTGGGCCAAGGCTGCAGCTGTACACAGCCTGCCCCTGACAGCGGCACTCGCCCCGCACTCAGCAAGGACACCTAACTGTAACTCTGTCTGATCCTGAATAAAAACACACTTTTTTCCATCAAAACCCTGCACTGCTGGACCATGCAGCTTATTTAAGCAGCGCTTTGTCCTGGAACAGCTCTGAGAGCAGCGTCTCTGGCAGTGTTTCTCCCAGCCATTATCTCCAGCACACAAAGACCCATTTGCAGGACCAGGACATCTGCTGCCATTCCCACGGCCACCTTTCCTGTGTGCCAGTGACCCAGCCCCGGGGACACGGACAAGTGACGGCTGCTGGCTGTGACAACAGCACTCCTCAGCCTTTCCATCCAGCTCACAGAAGCACGGACTCACAGAACGGTTTGGGCTGGAAGGGACCTCCAAGCCCACCCAGTGCCACCCCTGCCATGGCAGGGACACCTCCCACTGCCCCAGGCTGCTCCCAGCCCCAGTGTCCAGCCCGGCCTTGGGCACTGCCAGGGATCCAGGGGCAGCCACAGCTGCTCTGGGCACCCTGTGCCAGGGCCTCCCACTCTCAGAGGGAAGAATTTCTGCCCAGTATCCCATCTAAAACTCTAAAGTTGCAGTGGTAGCCAAACAAGTACAACCCTCAGGAGCCATGCCCCAAGTACGAGGTTATCAGCTCAACAAATCTGCCTTCACATCTTTTAAGTGCTGAAGTTGTTTCCGTTTCCAAACACCTTGCCACATTTCCCTCCTTAAGATATTTTTCATGGAGCCTTACAACTTTAGTTTTTCCCTGCTGAAAAGCTGTGCTTTTCCACAAGATTGATGGACTTGTTTGTCAGAACACCATAAATCATTAAAATCTCTTTTATGCAGCACTGCTGTTTGCTGCAGCCAAGTTGTAACAGCAGCTGATGAAACTTTTATTCATAGCAAGCCTGTTGGTGTTTCCAGGTCGTGTCAACACTTCCATAAAAAATCTCTTTCTCAGTTGCTTATGCTAGAGCCAAAAAAATCTTCTGACCCAAAATAACACCTGCTGTTCTCAGCAGCACCTCAGTGTCCCGTACACCAGAGGATCATAAAATCCCAGACTGGTCTGGGTTGGAAGGGACCTTAAAGATCATCCAACTCCACCCCTGCCACGGCAGGGACACCTCCCACTGTCCCAGGCTGCTCCCAGCCCCAATGTCCAGCCTGGCCTTGGACACTGCCAGGGATCCAGGGGCAGCCACAGCTGCTCTGGACAATCCCAATAGCTTCAATCTGGAATCCTAAGAATGGGCTCCTGCGCTTCTCCCGTGCAGGTGCACAGACCTCCCTGAGGCTCAGCAGACCCCTGTGGATCTGTGTCACCTCTGGGTGTGCCCAGCACTCCGTGTTCTGCCGAAGGAAACCACACGTGCAGCTGCAGCTGGAGTGGCTCGAAACACAGGCAAAGCTAAGCTTGTTCATGCTTTTTTGTTGGTTTTTTTTTCCAGAATGAGCCTTATTCTGTCTTGCTCACACAAATGGGACAACCAGCACACTGAAACTATGTCGGGAAAAGCTCTCCTCATTGGTACTCTGCAAACAGGGAGCCGGAGCCTTCCAGTTGGTGTCTAACCGGGAACATTTCCTAATTTCCCTGCAAGAAATCATGGAAGGGGGGTGCAGAATGTTATCTACAAGGTCTGAATCCTGTGATTTAATGCAATTTAAGGTAGTTCAGAGAAAGCATTTCCCTTTAATGTCATGCTGAGAAAATAATGTCCCGTCAGACATTAAGCAGATGTTTCTGTAATTGAGTTTGGATATGGGGGATTATTGGACTTGCAGCTCCAAAACCCGTGTATTCTTTTCCTCAGGAGAGACATTAATCCAAATAAACAAGGAGAAACTGAAGAAGTGACAGCAGAGAAACCTAAAGAGCAAAAAGGAAAGAGCAGCATTTTTCTTTGCTTTTACTTGTCCTGGCTCTCCACCTCTCCCCCTGCACCGGCTGTGCGGCCTCATCACCAGCCAGACACCCCACACCTGGTGTCTTAATGTTAAAGCAAAAATGTGGACATTTGGGGTCATTCTTGGGCCACAGCCTAGAGCACAATTTGCTGACCTCAAGGCCATGGGGCAGCCCCCTGTGCCCAGGAGGTTCCGGAGGGGATGGGCTGTGCCTGCACCGTGCGGACAGCTCTGCCGAGAGCAGGGAGGAGGACAGCCCAGGAGATGTGTTCTGGAGCTGTCACACTTCCTACGGAAAGGCTGTTAGGCATCTACATTTTTGTCTGGCTTTAATCACATGCTCAGAGATCTCTGCTGGGCTTTTCTTTCCCAATAATTAAAGTAGAATGATGAAAACTCAGACCAACCTGCAGAGATCCCTGAAGACACTGTGACCCATCTTTCCGCCTTTTGGATGGATCCAAACCTGGATCCAGCATTTCCTCCAGCTCAGCAGCACTCCACAGATTTACATGAGGACCTGGACCCCTGTGCACAACCACAGCTAGCGAGTGTTTTCTGAATAAATTGTGCAATGTTTTCCTGTGGGTGACACGCATTTTGAGTTATGTCCAGCATTTGGAGCCATGTCTCCTTAAGGCCAAGACTACATTCTGTGATAGGCTGGTTAAAGAGGCAAAATTATTTCTTTTAGCTATATATTTGACAAATATTGGGAACAGAAAGAAATCTAATTACTTCCAATGAAGATTGGAGGGCCTTATTTAATCTGTGAACGTAAATTGATGCTGAAGTTCCCTGACCCCAAGGCAAGAACACTCGCTGTGCTATTTTGAAGAGCCTCATCACTCATCGTGATCCGGCCCTGACGGGCGCTGGCATCGAGACCCAAGTGGCCCCAATGTCCCCGTTTGTGCTGCTGCCACAACACGCCCCCAGGCACCAGAGTTTCCCTTCTGTGCTGAAGGAAATAAACACAGGTCTTTCTTTTCAGCCAAGAAAGAAGGGGATACTCGTGTTTCACAGTGCAAAACCCTCAGGAGGAATCAATGCCACTTGCAGCCAAATGCTTAATTTTCCCTTGGCAGAAGCTTGCTCCACTGAGCTGGTGTTTACCACCAGGCTGCACAAAGGGCTCGGCCCTGGAAGAGCAGCTGCAGCGGCTGGGGAGATGGAGATCCGATCCCTTCCAGAGTGGGGGCACAGGGGCTGAGATGTGCCTGGACACAGACAAAACCCCTGCTCCTCCTGGCTGGTCTCCTTCCGCCCTCACTGCAGCCGCCCCACCGGCCACGCCCGAGCAGTCACGGTCAGACAAGAGCAGCCTTTCCCCACGGAGCCTTCACAAGCCTCACAAGCCTCTCTATCAAACCTACCAAACTGCACTTAATTAGATCAAGTTACCAAGATAAAGGAATAAGCTTTATATTTCTCTGTATTTCCAGGGATGGGACTCCTCTGCCCAGGAACACCCTGCAAATCTTAGAATCACAGAATCATAGAATGCCTTGGGTTGGGAGGGACCCCAAAGCCCATCCAGTGCCACCCCTGCCATGGCAGGGACACCTCCCACTGTCCCAGGCTGCTCCCAGCCCCAATGTCCAGCCTGGCCTTGGGCACTGCCAGGGATCCAGGGGCAGCCACAGCTGCTCTGGGCAACAGTCTTAATCTCTCTGACAGGCCCAAAGATAGTAGCAGGGGCTAAAATCGAGTTGCAGAGCAGAGCAGAGCTGGTCAGAGAGCCCGAGGATGCAGCAGGCACCCAGACCTCTGCGAGGGGCACACGGGGCACAATCCCACTGTGGGATGGGTGAGAGGTGGCCAAAGCTCCTGCACCCTGGCAAACAGCACTTGTCCAGCTGGCAGCTGGGAGGATGGGTTGCTGTTAGGTAATCTTCAGTGTGGTGTGGCTTAACTGCACTGCTTGCTGCACATGAACAGATAAGTATTTCATGCTGCATTGCCCTTTATCAAGAGGAATTTTTAGCACTTACTTTTAAAAAGAATTTTTAGATCAAAAGTAATAATATAGCACAACAATCTTACTGCAACTCCGTGAGAGAGCGACAGGAACAGAAGGAATCTCGATGGATTTTGGACATAAATAGTAAGTAAACGGGAGGTGAGGGTGGAAAGCAGAGACACAAAAGGCTTCTGTTCAATAAATATGGTTTCTTTCCATGCTTTTCTTTCTTTTAAAAAAATCTCATGGACTTACAGTCCAGAGTGTTTTCTGAAGGGAGGTAGAATCCCTGATCATACAGATAAAATATAGTCTATCCCAAATGTGATGGGTCACTAAGAATAAAAAAGTATTAAGAAAAAATAAGAAAAGCCAATTTTCAATTGTCAAAGTGATCCTGTAGTTACAGTTTTATTTCAGAGAACAAAATGGCCAGTTGGTATGAAAATGGAAAGCACTAAATTTAGAATTCATCAACATTTTCACTCCTGATATTTCAATTTTATGGAACTATTGAAAGAGACGTGATTTTGCTATGCACATTACATAAATAACAATGTTCAAGCCTTTTCAGCAGGTGACCCTTGCTGGGTTGCACCTGAGGGCCCCTCACCCCTCACCCTGGCCTTGGCAACAGCATCACTGATGGAAAGAGCCGGGGGAAAGGCACCCAAACCCACCAAAAATTACACTCTAATACCTATGCTGCTCACAAACATGTTCTGTATTTCCTGGCCATTTTCTCAGAAGCCCTTTGCAGTGACAGCCTGAGCAGCCTGACCTTTCCCTCGGCCCATCCTCCGCTGCCCTGTTTCCCCAGTGCTGAGAGTGGTGTTGAGCACAGAGATAAATCAACGGAGACAAAAAGAGCAGGTGCCATGAGAATTACCCATTTCTGTCTCTTCCTCCCAAATAAACCTACCAGTCTCGGGCAGAGAAGGTAGTGTGGAGCAGAGCAGTCGCAGGGCACAGCTCCTTAGGGAGGTCTTTGGTTCTGGGAAGCAGGGATCTCCAGGCCGGGGGGCAGCGCATGCCCAGCCCCGCTCCCAAACACGCTCCCAAACCCCTGCATGACTGAGCCCACGCCCAGGCTGTGGGGGCTCCCTGCAAGGGACGGATGAGACACCCAACCCTCCACACAACCTTTCTGATCCACCTCCAAAGGTCTATCCCACAGCAGTTTTTCCCACATCCTCTTCTTGCCCATCTCTACAGCCCACCAACATTGTTCATCTGGGAAACACGGCAATCACCACCTTAGAAGACAGGAAGAGAGGCCACGGCAAAGGAGAAAGGCTGGCAGGAAAACTGGGAGGCATAAAAGCACCTGGTGTGCTCATCGCTGGGAAGGACACTTCCTAGCAAGCCTGGCCCCCACGAAGGCCCCGTCCCTCGGCAGTCTCGGCACCGCCACTCACTCCAGGTGCCCAGCACAGGCTGCGGGTCCCTCCAACTGCGGCAAAATTATGTCAAATGCCTCGTCACAACACTCGTTTCTATTGTTAGCTGTGCACCAGTTGCATCAGTTTCCGCTTCTATTTTTCATGTTCCATCTTTAATTCATTGCTGAGACACAGGAAATCCCAACAGCCTTGTAGTGGCTTGTGGGCAGCTCCTGCCTTCACCACAGAAACACCAGAGCAGAACTGTATCCAGCCTTATGGAGCTGTGTCCACACAACTCCCATGAGATTCAGATCAGTTTCTCAGCAGCACACAGACACTTCAATAGGAATTCATGAACTTTAGACCCACAAGAAGAAATACATCCTGTGAAGAAGAGGAGAAAGTCTCCTTCCACAGACACCACTGACTGATGGTACTGCCCAGAGGAACAACAGGGTACACCCATAATGCTCTCGACAAACCCAGGCAGTATTTTCCTTAATAAACTCTATTTGCTGTATCATGCTGATGTATTCATAATTTCATAGGAACCGAGGACATTGCTCCTTATCATTTATGACATTAAATGGTTTATAATTGGATTGTCCAACTGTGAGCATTAACACAACATCCCAAACTCACAAGCTGCAGCTTCCAAGGACCTGTAGATGACCTCGATGTCCAACACAGCTTCAATTTTATTGTTGCCAAACGCTGCATCTGATGCTGGAACCTTCCATCCCTCAGTTCCATTTACGAGCTGGTGGGGGTGTGTGCTATGATGGCTTGTCAGAACAAAAACAAGATCCAAATGCTGGTCACATTTCAGCCTCTGAGAAATTTATAATTATCATTAGTGACAAAGGATGGATTTTTTACTTTAAAAGCGAGAGTTTTTAATGGTGGCCATGTGAGAGCTGCAGTCTGGTGTGGCCGTGTGGGCCATGCTGAGGGCAGGAGGAGCCTCTGCCAGTGGCACACAGCGGAACAGGAGGTTCCCCTGAGGGCAGTGCTAACAGAACAATAATCAGATTTCCAATTATTAATCTGATCAATGCCAAAACATTCTGCTCTTTGTCCTTACGGACGGGCGTTTATAGAATTCAGTGATGCAGTTAGGCTACGTCTCACAGAATCACAGAATCCTTTCAGTAGGAAAAGATTGAGGTCCAGTCTTTGACCAAACGCCACCCTGCCAAGCAGAGCAGAGCACTGAGTGCCACGTCCTGTCATTCCTTGAACACCACCAGGCAGGGATGGGGACTCCACCACCTCCCTGGGTAGCCTGTTCCAGTGTTTCTTCACAGCCAGGTCACCATGACCCAGCTCCATCCTCCCCTGCTCCCACTGCAACTCCTCTTCCTCCTGCTCCTGTAACCGTGAGGCTGGCCCTTCTGACAAAGGGTCAGGGTTGGACTCGGGCACATCTGCCACTCAACAGGCAGCATATCTTGATCCATAAAAAGGTTTCCTCAATCAAAGACCCCAAAGTGAGATCTCTTTTGGGTTCAGGAGGGGAGGGGGAGTGGGGAGGGTGTGGGTGGATTTTGTTGTAGAATCTAATGCTGAAAAAACTCTCATCTAAGAGCCAGGAAGAACCTGAGCAGCCAACTGCTCTGGAGCCTCGATGCACACACAGGAATTCAGGTGAGAAAACACTCCTGCTGACACAAGCCACAGCGAGCCCTCCCTGCACCAGTGGCAGGAGCTGCCTTGTGGTCCCGCTCCAACGCCGTTTCTGCTTCCAGACTGAGCGGAGCCGCTGCCGGATGCTGAGGATGCAGCCCGTCCAGCCAGCCACCACAGGGCATTGATCACCTCTGCCACAGGCCAAGCCAGCCACCGTGGGGACATCAACCTGCCCCAAGCCACGGCCACGCTCCAGCAGCCGCTGCTGGCAGTGCCAGGCCCCCGTGGAGCCCTGCAGGGGTGGCCCAGGGCCATCGATGCGTGTTTGGGTGGAGGACGATGCTTCTGCCCTCTGCTCTCTCACACCTCTTTCCTGTCCACAGGTCCCTGGCTGCTGGAGTGGGGGGCTATTCCACCTCCCATCCCACCTACACTTCCACACCAGCGTGACTCGCCCACAGGGAATGATGGGGGCTCAAATAAACCCCAGGCACTTTCTAATGCAAATGTTCGTAAGGCACCAGGTGTGTAACAATAACAAAAGTGGGCAGCTTGTTTGATAAATCACTGTCTTTTTAAGTCTGATCTTTCAGAAACCCCAAACAGGTCCCCAGTGGGGAAGGTCAGGATAATCCCCAGCTCCTTGCAGCTGAGCTCACTGCTCAGTCACTCCAGACCATTCAGTGGCACTTCCCACTCTGTAATTTTCCTGCTGCTGCCCCCACAACCTGAGATCCGGACAGTGAGGCAGTGCTGGACCCCATCACCACTGCATCTTTTGTGCTCTGCCACTCTCCCGTGGCTTTTACCGATGACACGCTCACAGCTTAGCAACATCCACGAAAGAAGGAAAATCACTTGGCACTAGCTGGGAGATTGCAGTAAAGGGAGGATCCCCCTGTGTGTGCTCTCTGCTTTCTCACACACCCGCTCCTGGTCACCATCCCCAGCCAAGGGAGCTGCTCCTGTGCTGGATGCAATGGTGGAGCAAGTTGTGCAATTAGAGCTCAATCACAGAACCTTGGGATATCCTGGGTTGGAAAGGACCCACAGTGAGTCCAGCCCCTGGCCCTGCACAGACACTCCAACAACCCCACCCTGGGCATCCCTGGCAGCGCTGTCCAAATGCTCCTGGAGCTCTGGCAGCCTCGGGGCCGTGCCCATTCCCTGGGGAGCCTGGGCAGTGCCCAGCACCCTCGGGGGGAAGAACCTCTTCCTAATGTTAATGTCCTTCGCATCACTCCTGCTGCAGTTGCCCATCTCCACGGGCAGCCTCGGGGGCCAGGCAGGATGGGGCCTGACCAGCACTGATGGCCCAACACCAGAGGCTCTCCAGCACCCTGGGACCCACAGACACCCCTCTCCCGGCTGTGCCCTCTCCATAACCAGGCTGCCCCTTGACAAAGCACCCTTGTCTCTGGAGGCTGCCAATGACATGGCACACGACTGAGTGACAGCAGCAGCGACCAGCAGGGACGTGCGCCCCAAGTCCCTGCCTGTGGCTCTGGCAAACCCTCAGCCTCATGTGAGATCCAGGACAATAAAGGAAAAATCAAGGACAAAAAATATCTGTGGCAGCTAAATATCAAGGGATTAAGTTTCCAGCCTTTCTTTAGGGGGAAAAATCCAACATTTATAAAGCTGGAAAAAAAGAAAATGGATCAAGCTAGTGTTGATGTCAAAGAGGGATTCAGTTGAGAATAGACTTGAAGGGAATTTTATTTATGGTGCAGCTATTGGGTGGGCATCTGTGACCTTTAGAGAATGGATTAAAGCCTTTCTATACCCAGCTCCAGGCTGTGTGAATTATGAAAGCACCAAAATCGTGAAGTTGAAGTACTTGTGCAAAGCAGCCCAATGCACACAGGCAGCCTCCCCTGGGAGGGTCAGTGCGGAGCCAGGCACAGGGACCAGGATCCCCAGCCCCTCTAGAGCAGACTGAAAGCCAGGCCTCACGGGCCTCCAGACCCACCCCAGGTATACTGGTTCCCTCTGGAAGATTCCATTTCCTGCTGCTGCTCATTCCAGCCCCAACCTGCTTTAATCCCCTATTTCCAATGGCGCAAAAAGACACAAATGCATGCTGAAAAACTTCAGATGTGTTCTTATTCCTTCACAGCAGTGAAGTGTAAATAATGAATTCCCACAACTGCATCCAGCTCTTTATCCCTTGGAAAAGGTGGCTGGGGCTGGGGCTGCAGAATCAAGAGGGAAGCCCAGGTGGGAGGAGAAGTACAGGAGCAAGCACCCCCAGCTGCCTCACAATCAAATGCACGGGGACTGAAGCCAGAAGAAGCCAACTTTTAACAGGGAGAGGTGCAGACCCTGCAATGCCACCGATGCCTTCGGAGACTTCTGGGTCTCATCCTGTCTCTCATGAAGCACAGTGAACCCCAGAGCATACTTCCCATTAAAACAGGGCCACAAACTGCACCCCATTCTAGAAACCCTCTCCTGGCTGCTGTTCCTTGGGAAATGGCACCAGAGCAGCCAAAATCTGAGCAACTGCTGCTGCTGCTTGGAAAGGAGCCTGTGCTACAGAGGAACACTATGCTGATATCAAATCACTGAAAATCAAATAATACCACCTCTACTATGCGTGGAAAATATTACACACTTGCTAATTGGAGTAAACATGGAATTGAACCTGACCTTCATTTGATTAATTGTACCTTAAAGCTGATTAAACCCATCTCTAGAAAACAGAAATTGGCCATTTATTTCAGGTATGCCAGAGCCACAGCTCAGGGGCTGTCAGGCTCCTCAAAAGGGATTTCTGACTTCCCTTTTCCTTCCTTTCCTACAGTTCCCACTCCGAGGACCTCACAGTCTGTCCTGAGAGGTGCACAAAGTGACCGTGGAAGGAAATGCTGTGCCCAAGGCCACCACAGGCGCTGCTCCCGGGTCCTGTCACCATGAGATCACCACGGAAGGTGTCCCAGCTTCCACAGGTCACTCACGCACACTGAGGGTCTACTTGGACATGGACACTGGCTCCTAAATATCTTCCTGAACGCAGGCAGAGAGTGGTTAAATCAAGCAAAGCAATTAAGTCACTCCTCAATTTCAAACAACACTTGCCAGGTAGAGAGTTTTATGTTTTCTCTAATTAAATGAGAGTTGTAAATGACTTGGTAAACGCAAAAAGCTTTTCTCAATGTCAGAGGAAATTCAGCATATTGACATAATTATCCAGAAAGATGACAGATGAATCATTTCAGCATTTTGTTGAAAGTGTACGTACAGCTCTGATGCCTTATAGACTGCTACATGCCAGACTTAACCTTTCTGCAATGCAAAGCACAGAGCGAGCAGCCACGGGCAGCAGCCACAAGGAGCAGCTCTCTTCAAAGCCAAGAGGGTCCTGCCCTGGGATAAGAATGGCTTTTCCTCTGTTTCATCTTCTGAGCAGAATTAATTTTCCAGGTGCTGCTGCTTAAAAGAATAAAACCTCCTTCTCTGGAAAGTTTATATTTGAAGTATGAATCTTCTCCTATCAGCTTGAAACAAAAATGTGAGCTGCTCTTTTTCACCAAGGTTTTGAGTTAGTGTTTGGTCTTTGATTGTGAGCTGAAGACACAAGACCCTGAGTGTTCCTGTTCTCACCAGAAGTGTCTGGGGAGACTTTCTTCTGCTGTTTGCCTTATCCTCACAGTGCAAGGACTGAGCTGGTATTTAATCGTTCGCCATCATTCAACAGAAACCCAAAATCTGACAGAGCTCTGCTGCAAGCTTTCGCCTCTCCTTGCTCAAGGGATGTGGCTGCAAAGAGGGGTGAGTGTTTCAAACCACCCCCTCAGTGACTTGCACACTGCTGGCAATCCGTTTTCATCAGCCCTGGAAGTCCCAGGCGGACTTACATGGAAGCCCAGCAGGAATTCACGTGGGTGGGTTGTGCCAGAGCAGGGTAATCGATCTCCTGGTGCTCGTCAGGGAACTGAGGCTGTAAGGAAACGTCTTCGCTAGGAAGAAGCACTAATGGCAGCACTGTGCCTGACAGTGTCCCCTCTCCTGCCCCTCAGAACAGCTGGACCCTCCCCATGCAGACTGCAGCTGATTTTGTGCTGCTACTGTTACTCAGCACTGACGCTGCTTAACGCATTTAAAGTATTCAAAAAGAGGTTTTCAGTAATTGGTAAAAATTTGAGTTCTTCTGGCCAAACAGGTCTCAGATCTCCTGGGAAGTTTCTGCTTTTGCAAAGTGTCCATCTTCCAGCCATCCCAGCACAGCAGGTCAGGCTGCTCCCAAGGCCGTGGCCCAGGGGGACACTACCTCGTCAGGCTGCACCACACAGAAGGAGAGGGCAAGGGACAGTGTGGGTCATCTCCAGAGCCAATCTGGATCTTCTCACCCTTATGGCATCAGCTTTCGATCAAAGTACGATGGGAGAAACCCGCCAAGACGACCCGACCGGGGGAAAGGCGAGCGGGCGCAGCTTACCCCGAGCCCTCGGCTCGGCCCGTGTCTCTCACCAGTGTGGGGGGACACCTGTGTCACCCTCTGAGCTGGGCTGGGCCGTCCCACAGGTCTGACACTGCACGTTTTGCACGCTTTCCATGTGCCCACCCAAAGCCCCAGAGCTGGCACACGGCCCAGACCAGGCGGGAGCCACCAGAGCAGGCGACGCACCCAATGCCGCCGCGCCCAGGGACCCTCGCCGGGACTGCCGCTGCCACCGCTCCCGTCCCACGCACAGGGGACCCTGCCGCACAGGGCGGCTCAGCTCCTGCTGGCCGCAGCCAAACACCGGTGGCAGAAGGACTGCAGGCCTCCCAGCGCACCCCCGAACGCCGTGCTGGCACTGCCAGCGCAGGGCGAAATGCTGGGAGTCGCCTGCACAGGGAGGGAGTGAGAGCCAGCGAAAAAGGGAATGGAAAAGGACTGACACCAGGAAACCAACCAGTAACTGACTCCCAGAGATACACAGCTTTTTGATCATCACCTCCCACATCCTCCCACATGCTTGGCAAGAAAAAACAGTTAAAAATAAACAACAAAACTGCTTCAGCATAACTGATTTCTGATTGGGAAAACAGCCCAGGACTTCACAGAACCCTCCTGACCAGGGTGCCAGCTCAGTCAATCACCAAGGGCAACTTCCAGCACCTTCCTGACTCACTGCCCCCCTCACAACCCAGACATCCCCACAGGAAACTGAAAACATAAAGAATGTTTGCTGTAAAATGGTCACAGTTGTGCTAGTAATTTAAAATGCATCTGTTGCACAAAGATGCCAAGAATTAAAGCAATGTCAAATGGCAACAAGGTATTTTCCTGAACATTTTTCCTGTATTGACTGAGCAGCCGTGGTAAAAAAAATACAAAAATAGCCAATTTTGGCCCTGTTACTGTTCCAATAACCCACAAGTACATAACAGCAGACACCTGATAAGCCATGCAAGACTGAGTGCTCAAGCCTACCTTGCCAAAGCTTCCCTTCCCAATCGCCCGGAGAATCTGGAAGTGGTCAAAGTTCACTACAAGGTAAAGAAAAAAGAATTTACATTTGTAAATGCTTTACTACAAATAAGCTTGCATTTAAAAGAAGACAGGAAAACACCTACAGAGAGCTGGCCAAGCGTTTATTAAAAGTTTGCCTCTGGGGAAGCTGCAGGACAGCAGCTGCTTTCCTTCCAAGTCCCTTTTCACCTGCTTGAGGGACCCGGCAGAGGGTTGGATGGGGTTACTGAGTTAGTGGTGTAGCACGAGTTAAAACACAGCTTCAACCTGCCTGGACCCAGGGGGAGCCTCACAGAGCTCAGAGGCAAACTGCAAGTGTGGCAAAGTGGGGAGCGTGGAGAGACCCTGCCCCACACTCTGCCCCTGCTCACTGCCCCTGCCCCACAGCCCCCTGCCCCACAAACATT
>VZTI01005209.1:0-29897 GCA_013397865.1 Struthidea cinerea | reverse complement strand
AAAAAAAAAAAACAAAAACAGAACTTCTTGCTGGCACATTTAGTTTTCTGGTTTTACGCATCCCCAAACAAAACACAATTGGCCGAGGCCTGTTCCCAGCAAGCTGTCAGCCAGGATATGCCCAGGCTGCTGCTGTCTGTTTGGTCCACGGGAATTTTTCTCACTGAGAACCACAGAACAAGGGCCCTGTTGAAGCTCTGTGCTCCTGTTGCGCTTTGCACAGGCAGTGCCAGCGTTGGATCGCTTGGAGACCACACTGGTGCCTCCAGCCTCCAGGAGCGGGATTCAGCCCAGGGGAAACAAGTGGCACATGAAATCCAAGTACAAAACAAGAGACCTTTAATAGAATCAAAGGATCACAGACTGGTTTCTGTTGGAAGGGACCTTAAAGCCCATCCAGTTCCAATCCCCTGCCATGGGCAGGGACACTTTCCACTATCCCAGGTTGCTCCAAGCCCTGTCCCGCCTGGCCTTGAACACTGCCAGGGTTGGGAATGTTCAATACCTTCACTAGAACTGACGAGACAGAGGAAAATCAAGACTAAGCCCATCATGAAGGCAGGGGAGGGAAGGAAACTGAGTGTGGCCGGTGCAAGGGAGGATGGAGGGGACCACAGCACCTCGACGATGTCACCGAGGACATGGAGAGCCACCAGCCCTGTGCTCTGTTCCTGGTGCCATCTGTGATCCAGAGTGAACTGCGCTGCCTGTCTCTCTGTGCTGCTCACTGAACAGCCCATTCTGCAGTGCCAAGGGTCTCCATGTCGTGCCACCCACGAGAGCAACACAGGGGTTCTTGTTCCCCACAGGAACTGTGTGGAGGTGTTGGAGCAGAATTACCCCCAGGCTGGAGAGGTTGCTGCTCGTGGGGCAGCGCCTGCAGCTCCCAGGGGAAGAAAAAGCAAAACAATCAGAAGACGTCCTCTGTGCACAAAGACAGAGGCAGAGCTTGGGGATATTTGGACCCTGTGGAATCTTTTCTGACTGACTTTAATGAGACACAGATTCCCCCAGTAAGGCTCTGGGAAGTGCCACCCCATTGCATCAGCTGGGTGCTCAGTTTGGTTAAGCACCAGGGACCTGCCTTAAGCCAGACCCAGTGACAGAGCTCAGCACCCTCCAGCACGGTTACAGCCCCCCAAAAGCCCAGTCCCTGCAAAGCCCAGTCCCTCCAGCCTGACTCTGTGCTCCGGGATGCTGTTTGTTTGTGATTCACGCCACGAGAGAGGGATGCTGATCACAGAATGCAGCTGCCCTGCCATATGCAGCGGATTAATTACTGCATCATTTGTTCCCATGGCAGGTCGAAGAGATCATTACCAACTCAGGAACATGAGTGCTAATAATAGTATTGCTCCCAGTCGTATTCCAGCATTCCGCTTGTTCTGATTGTTCAGCTCAATAACAGCTTACACTAATTCCCACCAACTTTTAACACCCAGGTATTGAGAAGTTCACACTCAAATGGCACAAATTCTAATTCACAGCAGGATTAACTCTTCGTGCTTTAAACTTAATTACGTGCAGTCAGGTGGCTTGATGTTCCTTCCTCCTTAGCTAAACCCAACCACACACATTTAATGATTCCTGTGCGCATTCACTGATGGAGCTAATTAGGGCTCCTGGGGGGCCAAGTGCAACTTTTTCAGTGTTGTCTAAACTGAAAACAAAATGTTCCAGAAGCCATGCTGTGCACCCAGGCTCTGTGAGACAACTCGCTCCTGTGAGTCTGCAAAACCCGATAACGTTTGCTGTGAGAAAGGAAAAAAGCTCAGAAAAGTGCTGCCCACAGAATCACAGAATTGTTTAGGTTGGAAAAGCCCCCTGAGATCATCGAGTCCAACTGCACCTCCAGCATCGCCAAGGTCACCACTAACCCATGTCCCCAACTGCCACATCCACATGGCTTTTAAATCCCTCCAGGGATGAGGACTCCAGCACTGCCCTGAGCAGCTGTGCCAGGGCTGGACATCCCTTTCCACGGAGAAATTTTCCCTGGTACCCAATATAAAGTCTTCATAGTGATGTTAGCACCCCACGCAGTATTTCCGTGGGCACTCCCAGACCTGTGTGAGCCCTTCTGCCCTGGCCAGCAGACGCAGGAGTGCAGTCACAGCGGCCCTCCGGAGCAGGCAGGGCTGGGAAGGGCTGGGATGGGCTCAGAGCACCCTGTGCCCATGCCCTGGTGGCGTGTCCCACCCGGGCACACTGGACACGAGGAGCAGACAGTGGGCACGCTGCGGATGTGCCGCTGGCAGGCAGGAGCCAGAGCACACCGTGCTCCTGGAAGCTCAGCAGACACCTCTGATCACGGACCAATGGCCCACGTGAACAAACATCGGCACGGCTGAAGCCACTGAGAAAAGCGAGGCAGGATCGGCATGTGCCCGAGAGCTGATGGAGTTATCTGTGAAACACCGGGCTCTGTGACTGCAGTGCTAACAGTGCCCGTTTGGGAACAGCGTCAGGGAATCCTGCGCTGACAAACTGCTGAGCTGCCTTACGAGTCTGCAAAAAGAAATACTTCAAACCAATAAATTGGTACCAAGATACTGCTGATTAAAGGATGACTCCAAACTCAGGGGACCACCCCAGCAGCTGTGCACCCATCTGGATCCCAGCCACAGCCCCAGCTCCTGCGCACGGGCAGAAAAGCAGCAGCAGGCTCCTGTGCTGTTCCTCAGCCAGCCCAGCCCGCTCCTCCTCCTGGCAGCTGACCTGCTTCCCAGCACTTGTGCCAACAGGAGTTTATTTTTTTTCCCCAAAACTTTGTCACCTAAAAAATATCCCTTTATGATTGCACTTGCAAGAAAGAAAATAAATGTCCTATAACAGGTGTAAAGGTATAAACCGCAGAACCCCCCCACCAGCTGATGTGGACACCTCGGCAGGGATCCCGTGGGATCCTATCTGATGAGATGCCCATTTCTGGGGGAGATCTCACAGACCTGCTCCACACCAGGTACCCCAGAGTCCACCTTCCCATGGGCACAGGTGTGTGTGGGCATGTGTGCATAGACCCAGGGACGGGGCCAGCAGGATGATTCCCTTGAAGTCAGTGGGGAAAGGATTGCTGCTAAAATTCCAATTTTTAAAAATCTTGGCTGTTTTTTCCTTCAGCAAAGGTTCAGGAATTGTGGATGGCTGTCATTTTGGAAACTTAACAGCACAGCTGAAGCTGACAGCTTTGCCCAGTGCAGAAAACCCTCTCACAGGGTCCTGCACCTCCCGAACCTCTCTGGCCGGTCCCGTTCTGCTCCCGCCCACCAGAGTGATTCCCAAGGAGCAGGCAGGTAGGAATGGCAGGATGCTCTCTGAGAAAGAAGTTGGTGCTGCCCACAAGCCCAACCACCCCTCTCCCCTCACACCTCCCCCACCCTGGCAGGACCCAAGCATCCCCACGGCCCCCCCACCATGGAAAGATGGGACCTGTGGGGCTGGAAGCCCCGGGAGGGGCGGCGGCACCACCCCGCTCCCGCCCGACGGGGGTTCCTCCCCGTGCAGATGACACAGACGCTATTTCTGGATCTCCAGACTCCCACTTCGCGTGCCAGCAAATCTGCAGCTCCAAAATCCATCCACTCTTGGCCTGGCACACAAGGAGCGTTCCGGGCAGCTGGGAAGGGAATCGTGCTCCCTCACTGCAGTGCCCCACCGGGGACACCGAGCACCGCCCCACACATGGACCCAGACCCCCTCCTGCCCCGCCGCCAGCCCCACGCCCCTCCTGCCACCCGCGCCAGCCGAAGGCATCGCTGCTGGATGCCAGGGAGCCTTCCACGAGCAGCACCTGGCCATCAAGTTCCCTACAAGATGATGCCTCCTGCCGGTACAGAGGCACTTCCATCCCTAAAGGAGCTTCAAAACCAAATCCTTTTCACAAGCAACTCGGTTGTAACCATTTCTATATCCCTGCTGAAGGACTGGCTGCAGATCCTCGAGATCAGTTTCATCAGATATTGCCCAGGACATCACTTCAGACTGCAAAAGCTCATGCCTGTTCAGAAGGCACCCGCCTTCTCTCTCTGGAAAACCTCTATTTCATGCTTCTGTCATTTTTCAAAGCAGAGAATTCACATCATGAAATTATCACGGAATCACACGCAAAAGGAAAATACAGGTTACGCCAGTTCCTGACGTTAAACTCTCTCTCCTTCTCCATCCCCTACCTGTACTTATTCCTCTTCTCCTGTTTTGTTTCACTTACAAATTCACATTTCTTTCCTCCCACTCAACTACTGCAACAAACTGGCAGCAGCTCCTGCTGGAAACACGCTGATTGAGATGTACCAATCCATGTAAAATCCTCTTCACTTTTCTACACCAGCAAGGCAAAGTTGGAAAAGATCCTTTTGCAGTTTGAGGTAAGCAACTACGGTGCTTACAGGAATGGCTCTGCCACAGCAGGTGACACCTATGGCCACACTACTGCAAAGAGCCAGTCAAACTATTCATTATTAAATTAGCCCCTTTCTTGTCTAATAATTGTTTAAGGCTCACTCCTGCTTCCCACAAAAGTGTTGGCCCCTGCCAGCAGTGGCTGGTCTGGCACAGAAGGTGCCCAGAGCTGCTGCCATCACCACTGGCTGTTAGATGGAAAACAAAACTGGGGGTATTCCAGCATCTCAGAACAAGTCTGCTATAATGAAATGTCCTTGGAATACCAGTCAGCTGGAAAATAAGGATCCTCTTAATGCTTGGAATGTATATGTGAATATATATTACAGTATTAATGAATATTAACATGAAAGCATCACTGTCTATTCTGAAAGTGTGACTCCAGGAAGCAAAAGGCCACCCAGTATATTCTGAACATTCTGTAGCTGTCTCAGACTTCACACAGCAGAACAAAACAGTCCTGGGATCCAATACAAGCACTGGTGCAATGACGCTGGACTGTGCCTGAGGTCTAACGAAATGTGCCGGTCCACCAGTGGACATGATTGAAATTCATCCAACAAATCTCAGTAAATACAGTTGTGCAATTTCATTTCCCGGGAAAGACAGGAAGGAACTACTTCTATGCCAGGATCTCAGTGTCCAGGCAGGAGCACGGCTGTGTGTGAGGGAGGAGATGCCCGGGATCACCATGTCCATGTCCAGCTGTGTGTGAGGGAGGAGATGCTCAGGATCACCATGTCCATGTCCAGCTGTGTGTGAGGGAGGGGATGCCCGGGATCACCATGTCCATGTCCAGCTGTGTGTGAGGGAGGGGATGCCCGGGATCACCATGCCCATGTCCGGGTGGGAGCGCTGCCACCAGGCGCCACATCCCGGGGAGAGGAGCCGCCCCACACGGCAGAGCCCGGTGCCGGAGGAGCCAGCAGGGAACGGTCGGGAAGCCACCGGGACCCCCTCCCCAGCGCTCCCGGCGCGGCAGGGAGGCCACGGGAGGCTGACATGAAGACGCATTAGGAAAAGCCCACGGTCGGTGCGACGGCGAGAGACGAGCAAATGGTGCAGTCTGAATGAGTGTAATCTGATGGGCTCCCGGCTACATGTCAGCGCGGTTTATCCTCCAGATTATGCGGCTGCTGATGCGCCGGATTTGCAGCAGCTCCTCACGAGCCGACGTCCCCGAGTGGCAGCTGGCGCTCGGACCTGCCCACTGGGGTGACAGAGGCGCACGGAACCAGGGCAGCCCCCACAGCGGGGACGCTCGGGGCTGTGCCGGGGGCTGGCGTCCCGCGCCTGGCCGTCCCACCCTCGTCATCAGCAACCCAGAGCTACTGACCCAACACCACTGTCAGCTCGGGGGCTCTCACTGTCACCCAGCAGCCTCTCCCGCCTTGTCACGGAGGCAGGAACCCCATCTGCCTGCCAGGAGAGTGCACAAGGAAGCCACACTGTGACTCACCCCCAAAAATAGGGAAAACCTCAAACCCAGCGTCTAACTGATGCCAAAAGCACCCAAGTAAATAGACAAAGGAATAAACTCCTATGAAACTTCATAAATACAACTTTGAAATACTGAAAATGCCAGTGAAGCCCTGCCTTTGCTCAAACTAGTGCAATTCCCCCCAAGAAAAAAAGGAGGGGAGGAGACAGTCTCAACAAGCAGGTGGGGACAACACTGGGGGCTATCCAGTCCTCTCACCTGCCTATGACACTGCCCCAAATCCCTTCTCCATCTCCTCATATTCCATCTGGTTTCCCTACAGCTGGGCCGCATCTTTTGTCATGCATCTCACTATGAACAGCAGTGAGAAATATTAAATTCAACAAACTTCTGATAAACTGTACAATCAACTGAACGAAATGAAAACCTTTCCCTTCTCTCAGCCTCTGTTTTCACACTTGACATCTTGAGCACTTTCCAGTTAGATTTAATGAACAGAAAGTGTTCTCTTTTTTAATTCCCTAAAGGCAAATACTACTTTTCTACCTCCTGGGGAAAAATTTGTTCAAAATCTAATTCCTTTTGATCAAGAAACAGAGAGAGAAAGACTAAATGTTTCTTAAATTAGCCTACTAGTATCCAGAAATATCAAAAAGTCATTATAATGGATATATATATATATCTTCATACAATGGAGAATATGTACATTTACACCATAATTGATCACTGGGAGGAAAGGATTTGTTGCCAGAGGAGGGGCCAAGCGTCGTGCTCATGGTAAGGATGGAGATCCAGTGTCTGACAGGCACACAGATACACCCTTCCTGGAAAAGCTGTGAGAGCACAACCTGCTCCGTCCCTTCCGGCTTTAAAACCGGTGTCCTACCACAGCCTCATCCCAGCACAAACCATACTCGTGGGGCCATGGGGAAAAAAACACGAGAAAGAAAAGTTCTGTGTTTCCAAAAATTCCTCTTTTTCTTGCCTTTACCTCCTCTTTGTGTGCTGGTTTTCCAGGAGGTATTTAAACTGTTAGCCCCTGCGCTGTGCTTATCCCCGCGCAGAATGAAGCCTGTCAGCGCCTGCCGCTGGGGATCAAAACAAGGCGCTGAGTGCTGAGTTACTCGCGCTCCCCTCCCACCCTGCCCGCGCTGCGCCCTTCGCCACCCAGCTGCACCACTAAATTCCAAAAGGAACAGAAGCAGTCTGTGAAATCAGAGCTTGGTCACAGCATTGCGCTGAGCACAAGAGAACCTCCCTGCCCCGAGTGCTTCCCACCCTTCTGGGATATGGCCACACTCCTGCCCAGCAGAGGCTGCTCATCCACGCCAGAGAAGCCCAAATCCCATCCAGCAAAGCAGCATTTCAGCCTTCTTCTGTAAACAATACGGGTGTCTCAGCTACCTGTTTGGAACTCCAGCAAAGCATCTCCAAGGGTAACGGAACCGAGCACTGACACTGAATCATCCCCAGACAGGAACCTCTCCACAGAAGGCCCTTCCCAGCTGCTTTAGGCAAACCAAGGTTGACTTTGCATATACGTAGGCATTTGTTTTTCCTTTAAAAACTGCCGTGTTAATTGCTGGCTGACTCCACTGGCTCTGGCAGGAGTTGTGGAGTCCAGAGGCAGCGGCTGCTGCATCCCCGGTGTGGGAGGAGATGCTGGTCCAGCTGATGCCTGTTATTTTTTTTCAATAAATATGTAATTTACAATATTGAACAAAATATGGACTAAATACCACTTGTCACTATCCAATGCTACAACTTCCCTTAAGCCTGTAATTATTTACAAAAGCCTTTCACTACTGTACAGATCTCCCACAGATTTTCCCTCAGTAAGTTCAGGCTGAAGCTGATCACTATCAGCTGAGAGACAAGAGTTTATTTCAGCCTATTTATCCTCCAGTTTGATCTATCCCACAGATAAGAAGAAACGAATTAGATGTCACTCATATTTACTGAAAGTCCTCCAACAGCTCCAGCCCAGGCTGGCGTGGCCGTGGAGGTCACACTGCCCACGGTCCCCTCTGGCGATGGCTCTCAAGAAGATGCCAGGTGCCAACAAGGAGAGGGAATGAAAAGGATACGGCTCATCTCCCAGGTGAAAACTGGGGAATGGTCCATGAGTCAGGAACCTGCTGAGCCCCATCCTGCCCAGCCCCGGGGACACTGTCCCCAAACACACCTCACAGCGCTGGGAATCTCCACTCTGGTGGCCCGGCCGCTGCTAACTGAAAGGCCCCCTACATCTCCGAGATCGCTGCCCGAGGTGAGCAAAGCCCAGGTGACACGAGACAGGTGCCCGGTGCCGTTCCATGGCGCACACCCACGCCCCGAGTGCCACCAGCCGCGGAGCCGCCGCGGCTCTGCCCGCCACCCGGAACAGCTGCCAGTTTACATCGTTAAACGTAAGGTGTTTTTTCATGTCTTTTGGGCAAGAAGTACTCAAAATGCATTAATGTCTTGTTCTGTTAACAAAGAAACTATGGCAACACACACAGAGCTGCCAAGAGAATTACTGAAACAAGGTTTAATAGTTAATAAGCAGCCAGATGATGTCAGACTCATCTATTAAGACCAGTTTATATCTGCCTATTAGAACTTAATGTCCCAGAAAGTTGGGTTGGCCAGGATTAAATAGTCTTCCTTTTAGCCCAATTATCAGCAATAAAACCAATTTTCTAAAGAATAGGGTAGAGTTATCCAAAATGTGGCCAGACCAAGCCTGTATTTTGTAGCATGCCTATAATGTTCCTTTTGTTAAGGAGCAATTTTCTAGATGTCAGGGATGTGAATCAAAATTTAATGTGTGTGCATGTGTGTGTTATGGAAATGGCAATTGCAGCAGTTGCTCGCAACACACCCCGACTGCCAGGCAGCACAGGAAACCAAAGGCTTTTATTCCCATTTATGCCAGTGCATTTCTGAGTCTGCTGGAATTGTTCTTCTTTCTAATTGAGGTGATCGAGAATTCTTAAGAAATAACTTTCAGTGAAAATTAGTTTCTAAAATGGAATAATAAATATTTTATGGAAAAGCATTAAGTCACGGATACACCTGCAGAGGGTTTTGTTTACCTAGCTGGGTATATCCACCATGAGGAGACCCTGTGGCCCCCACAGCTCTGCATGTGGTGCTGGCCCTGGGAGCCTGCCCCATGGAGCTGGCTGTCCATGCCATCAGGAAACCTTCCACAACCTCCAAGCACTGTTTTCTTCCTGTTTATTAAACCAGCTACTGCTTGTTTGGCTGCTGATGGAGATGGAGAAAAAGGTGCCTCCCTCCCTCTGGCACTATTGCCTGGTCCCAGACCAAAGGCCAACCTTCTCAACTCGAGGTCACTGGACAGGGTCCACCTCCAGCCCCTTCCCAAGCTGCTGCCATGTCAAGGCTTTATTACGGATCAAGCACCCCAGTTCCAGGCACAACTTCTATTCTCACAGAGCTGCTCCCTAACCAGTTTCTCCCAAATCCCTCATCTCTGCTGCTGCTGCCATTGCCGGAGATGCCGCAGCTGCAGGAGCATCCATCCCCTCAGACTGCCTGACACTCTGCTCTGTCTCTGGCGTGCTCTATTCTTAGCAGCTCTCAGATCACCAATCCTTTAAACCATCTCATCTCTGACCTACCACATCTTCTGCAACTTTCCTTCATTTCAGTCTCCAGTGCTGCTTCCCCTGAAATCAATCAGAAACTCTCAAAGCTTTCAGAGGGAAAACAGGACATTATTTCTGGACAGTTCCTCGCTCTCTCCTGATTATGTCTGACTCCTTCCGCTCCCCTTATGCTCAATGCAAAATTAAAATCTCTGGCAAAAAGCTTCTCCTCCACTTCCTAAAGCTTTTTGTACCATCCATCTCTAACCATGGCATCCAGCACTAGAACTTCAGCCGACCCCAGAGGAGCTGCCAGGCGTTCAGAGCCAGCCCAGGAGACACCGGGACAATGGGGTGGTTCCCCCAACACCCCTTGGGACCAGCCGTCACCTCACCAGGCAGGAGCAGAACCAGCACCCAGCTCCCACAGCTGCCCTGAGCCCGGCTGCACCCAAACACGATGGCTCTGCCTGCTTTTGCCCAATTTCAACACGTCTGGCACCTTCACACTACAGCACGGTGACCGGAACAGAGGCACTGAACGCGTGCTCCCGCCAGAGCCGGTCACGGGCAGGTGGGACAGAGAGGCCACCTGAGCCACGACAGCACACGCTGCTGTCAGAGCCCAGGCTGCACTCCAGAACCTGACACAGCTGGGCAGCCCTGCTGTTTTGGGAACACAAAGTGCGAGATTTAGTGGAATTTCTCATGTGTACGGGACCCCTCAGCAAAGAAAAACATTAAACAGCTTTAAGAGACTCAGCTCTTCATGTGAACATCACGGGAGAGACATGGAAACGTTCTCTTCTCTGTGAAGTGAACAGCTGAGTAACTCGTACCAGATGGACCATATTTGGATCTCTCTCTCATAAATACAATATTCACCATTTGGAATTAAATGAGTGGAGCAGCTGTCCATTGTCCCACTTGGAGGGGTTTTGTTCATTAAATAAGCAGAAGCCAAGTGTCTGTGGAAGGGAAATCACAGAATCCCAGAGTCACTGAGGTTGGAAAAGCCCTCCCAGACCATCGAGTCCAACCTGTGCCTGATGCCCACCTTGTGACTGAGTGCCACGTCCAGTCCTTCCTTGGACACCTCCAGGGATGGGCACTCCAAACCTCCCTGGGCAGCCCCTGCCAAGGCCTCAGCACCCTTTCCATGAGGAAACTCTTCCTGATGTCCAACCTGAGCCTCCCCTGGCACAGCTTGAGGCCATTTCCTCTCATCCTGTCGCAGGCTGCCAGTCAATGCAAGCACAAAAAATGTGTCAGTGAATCCCTGATTCTCTATTACCAGGGCATCGGAATAATGATTACTGGAGTTTCAAAACCAGAGAAGGTTCCTGCTAAGCCAACAGTCCTGTCGTTTTGTCCCATGAGCAGTGCCACTGGAAGGGGTACAGCTATTCCCCTAATCCTGCAGAAAGGAAGGGATGGAATTTAAGGAAGGTTGCTTTTCCTGTCTGTATTTTGCTACACAAGCCCCACAACAGCTACAAAAATAAGCAATAATTAAACTGCAACCTAATCTATTGTCTTTATTTATGATAAATTATGAATTACTGTATTATGGACACTCATTATATTCAGAAAGCTGCTAAACAGAATGTATCAATATTCATAACTCCCCGACCTAGTGCCCACATAATTTAATGCCAGACTTCCATGACTCCAGCGAGGCCAGCAGCAGGCTGTGCCAGGAGGATTTGGGTCCTGCTGGAGTAGGCGTAGAAGGAGCATAAATCTAAACTAGGGATGAGATGACTCAGTTGAGACCGTTCGAATGAGGCAGATGATAAAAATACCCGAAAGACGTAAGGCAAATCTCAAAAACACTCCTTTGGTTCTAAACCAGCAAGGCTGGGCCATGTTTTCTTACTCGCTGCCAAGCCAAGCTCCGCAGTGAGACAGGGATAAGGCTGGGACAAGCCATGGGGTGGCCAGCAGGGCCCAAACCCGCATGGCTTCCCCAGCTCGGCTCTGCACCCTCCCACCGCTGCCCTCCTCACACCCCTCTGGTGACACAGCTCGTTTCAAGGCTGATTGGAAGATGTTGGGAAATGCTCCAAAAGGCTGGGGAAGAACTGCAAAGCCAGAGCCAGGTCTGGGGCGCTGGCACCCCAAAAGCACTGACGGGTCCGTCAGCTCCGCGCCAGGGCGGGGAGGAGCTGCGAGGGCGGCTCTGCGGCGGGGCTGCTCCCGCAGCACACAGAACAATACCACCAGGCCTCTCCTCTTTCCAAATTAAATCCCTCCAAGGATACACATTCTTTCAGGCTTCAGTTCTGGAGCAGAATAAGCCATCTTTATCTTATCATTTTAAAAACTAAATTTTCTGTAGGAAAGTGGACCTTCCCCTTTTTCAGAAGTAAGGATTTTCTCTCCATAATTGCCATTAAGTAATGGGCACTCATTGAATTAAAGGCTTTCTGTAATTTGACAAGAATCTCTAGAAATAATTTCTCCCTTGAATTACCTCTTTGAGAGGTTTTCTGACAAGATGTAATTGAGAGACTGACCTTCACTGGTAGTGGGGGGAGCTCACAGAGCCCTGTTCGGGAGCTTAAGGATAAGGGTTGGAGCGATCTGAAACACAGTCAATGGTCTCTTCTGCCCTCCTGAATAACCCTGGAGTCCCAAAGTACTTTTCAGAAAGAATTTCAAACCCTTGCTTTAATCCAGCCTTGTCCCTGTCAATGGCCCAGTGGAATGAGGGGAAATAGGAGCTGTTGCCAGAGAGCGTTTGGAGTTCCTATTTTTAATTAATAACGTCAAACGTGTGCTGCACATTTCAATGAGGTTTGAGAGACGTGTGCATTGTAAATGATTCCTTGTTAGATAATTATGAAATGCAAAGTCATTGCCAATTTACCACTGCCAGACAATGCTACAGCTGCTTTCACACGACACAATAGGCTCAGGCTTTAAGACAGATTCTTCAAAGGCAATAAGTGATGAGCAGGAAAATCGGGCCCTTTTCATGATGGCAATTGAGGATCCCCACTGCTTTGAACAGAGAACTTACTCAAGCCTGAAATACTGTATTCCTGCTATGATACCTGAAGCTGCTGCCTCAAAATCATTGAAGACACAGATGCGATTTTCACTCTTTTCTTATTTTTCTGTTTCCTTGCTCAGTTCCCCACAGCTCATTCAGTCACTCTCGGTGACATCTCTGCTCAGCATCTGCCTCTTCCTCACACACAGCACATGGACCCGAGAATACAGATGCTGGAAGCTGGGCTCCAGCTGACACCAGTTTCGGAGATGAGGCTGCAGGCTGACAGTGTGTCTTTAATAACCATATCTCACATTAGCAGAACATCTTTGTTTACGCCTAACACACCACATGACATTCAGCAGTATACGAGGAAGGAGTGTAATTAAATCTCTACTGTAATTGCCAAAACAAACAAGCAACGTTTATTTTGCTCATTTGCTGATATAGATTTGCAGCGGAAATGGAAAAATGCAAGTGCTGGGTGGTGGATGTAGCGGATGGAAGGAGGCAGAGGGGGTGGCAGGGGTGGGTGACGAGTGACGATGGCCGCACACTGGGAGCAGCTGCCAGCGCCTCCTGCACATCCCAAATTCCATCAGGGATGGAACAGCCATGGGGCAGAGCCACGTGGGGTCAGACAGGAATGGTAACGAGATCAACTCAACAAGCCACCCTGTGCTCTCATTGGTGTCCCTCAAAGAGCTCTCCTCTTAACTGCTTTTTAATTAACTGCCAGTAATTAGTGTCACCCAAGCAGCCTCAGCAGAGCACCTCTCAACGGCACCTCGCTGCCCTCCAAACACAGTGTGCTTTAATGAGGAGCTGATCTCGGCCAGGTTGTTGGGTCTGTGTGGCACCAAACACACCTCCCTGGTGCTGACCCGCTGGTCACGCTGCACCGGGCAGCCACTGGGCTCCCAGAGGGGAAAAAATGGAGGATTTGTGTGTGTCTCCCTACTGGGGGCACACTGATCCCTTAACACCACCCAAGGCAACTCCGACCACCAAGGCTGGACACACACAGGTTTGATGTGCAGTGGGCAGCCACAGCACTGCACTGGGAGAGCCTTGGTGTCAGAGAGGGATGAGTTTAAAACAACATTAAATGATCAGTCTAAAAGAGGCAGAAGCTCCACCAGAAGAATCAGGTATCATTTTCCCATTCCATCTGTCTCTTCCCCCAGTTCATGTCCCAGCACACCAGCTGCAGGGGTCCCTACCAGGACACCCCACATGCTCCTGGTGCCAGATGTGTGGAGCACAAGTCCAACATGGGCACAGCACAGCCTGGGGGCTCTCAGCCCGGAGCAGCAGGTGGTCCCTACACAGTCGAACGGGTCACTTCCACCTCATCAGTCAAACCACCAGCTATAACACCTTGACACTCACGTGCCTAAAGAGAGGACTTTGTGACCCAAAGGGACACTCATGACCAAGGACAAACCAATATGGCCTAAGCGAGAGCATCACTGCTGGGCGGCGCTGGGACCACCTGGGCAAACACCTCTGTGTGCTGAGAGCCAACAAAACAATCAAGAGTTCACCTGCAGGCAGAGGCATACCACATCCTGATGTACCAAACATCCCCCTGGAAGCACCTGCAGGAGGGAATTCAGGTATGTAGGGCATGGATCTGACAACACTGTACAGCTCTACTCGAGCCCAACGCCAACGAACGCTGCTGTGCTGAGACCTACTTTGCAGCAAACCTTCTGCTGAATTTGCATCGTGTTGAGACACAAAGAACTTGCAAGCAGTGGGGCTTCACAAAGAGGTTTAACATCAAACCTGGGGAATGGAGCTGCCACTTAGGTCACACATGGGAAATCTGATCTTGGGTCAGTCAGAACAGCCCCAGTCGCACTCCCGACGGCAGATCCTCGTGAGGAACACCAGTGTGAGACAAGCTGGGGGCACCTGGGGGCCATAAAGGGAAGCTGTCCAGATAGGTACATCCATGTTACATCCCTATCCTAAAAAAAAAAAATAACTTCTTTTGCAAATGTGCCTGTAATCGTGGCACCATAGGTAATTTCCTACATCTAATGATTATTCTGGACTGCAGTTACAGATCTGACCTTTCCCCACCCAGGGAGAAGGCTGCTGTTGGTGGCAGGGAAGAGGCTCTCTGGTCGGACACACAGAGCACTGGTCAGACACACCCACAGCTCCGGGCAGAATGATGCCCGTATCCAGATTTTGCCAAGGCCAAGGAGATTGACAACAATCTGTGTGCTAATGAAACCTGAGGGTGGCTGCCCCAAAACCTGGAGGGGGCTTTCGGCTCCCTCCTTGGCACATGGCTCTGCTCCTGCCTGCCTGTGGAAAGGCCACATCCCACACCCCACTGCAACCTCAGCAGTGCTTTGCTCACCTTCTTGCTCCTTTAAAAATTCTGACAATGTTGTGTTTTCCTCAAAGCCCGAGCCAGCTGCCAGGCACCCAGAGCAGGGTGTCTGGGGTGCAGACAGGCACACACATGGGTGACCCGACAGCCTCGGGTACCGAAACAGAGAGAGGTGCAAACACAGAGCACCCAGCCAGCTGGGCACGGCCACCACTGCCCGCTCCTGCACTGCTCCCTGCCTAAAATGCCAGTTTATTGTTGCTATTTTTCTTCATGCTCTGTGACATTAACAAGGTAAATTTAGAAACAACAGACTATTTCTTTATATAGCAACAGCCAACCTGTGGAAAACAGCGCCCCGAGACTGCGGGAGAACAGATTCTCCAGTTGGGTTTTTTCAAGAGTTGTCAGGTTGTATTACCACTCACAGGCTGACGAGCTCAGGGAGCAATAGGGACGCTCACGCTTTGTCAGGGCGTGCACCAACGAAAGCAGGAGATGTTCCTGCCCAGCTGGCTCCCATTGGCAGGCGCTGGTAGGACCACACATGGAGACAGGGCTGGGATGGCTCAGGGACCTCATCTGGAGTAGCTGTGGCACAGAAAGTTAAGCAGTGCTGCAGTCTGGTCAGGGAAAAGGAGAACGAAATGAGTCAGTATCTTTACACAAGATGGGCAGAGTGGTGCTGGAGCTCTGCTAAGGGAGAGCCCAGCCCTCTCCCCACGGTGCCGGGCTGTGGTGGCAGAGGGGACCCTGCCCTCCCCCCCGCGCCGCCACCACGGCCCCGGGTCCCTGACCAGACCTCCCCGTTGCTATGGAAATACAGATAATAACCAGCAGCACCAGTCATCGTAGATGCACCAGTTGCTAGAGTGAAATCCAATGCACTTTATCATGCTGTAACAGTATCCCACCCCCCTGCAAGCACACAACTGCATCCTGGAGAGAAGGAGCCACCTGCGAGAAGGGAAAACAACAAGGCTTTGTATTAAAAGATCGGGAAACGGCTTACAAGGACATTCGACATAGACAGACCGTGGCTAACCTCAGTACCACAACACTCGGGAAGGCCCTGACACCGTATTTGGAAGATTTAAAACATTAATTAATAGAAAAAACAGCAATATTAATAATTAAGAACACTTTTCCAAGAAAGAGCCACATTAAACCCAGTCACCACAGGTAATTGAAGCCCTCAGACGTGGCATATTTTTTCTGTGCACCCAAAGAGAGCCACAAAGGCTGCTCAGGGCAGAGAGGAGAAGGAGCCGCCCACTTCTTGTTTAACTTTGTGTTCTATGCAGCAACAAACAGCGAGGTATTGTGACAAAATTGCTGGGCTCACAGCAGCAACCAGTGTGTGATGGATCACACGCCAGCATTTTTAAGTGAGAACTTAAAAACTGTTGGTAACAAAACAGAATTCAACATTACCTTTCTTTTAAAATTACATGAGAGGATTTAAGAGGTCTGAGACAAACATAGGTCTTTTGGGGAACAACCTCCCTCGTTCTATTTGATATCCCGTATTCTATAATCTATTTTATGTCTCCTGATCATCACTGCTTTTCCCAAATCAATCCAGAAGCACTGGAGTTCCCTGCAGATTCAATATGTAACAGCCCTGGGACAAGAACTCTTTGTAACAGAGAGGGCCCAAGAATATTTTCTACAATCAGCTGCTTCTGGTTCTGAATCAAAAGAGGCTTTTACAACTTGCCACACCAGCAAATTTATCGTGGGCCATGAAAGACAGTCTTGTTCCTCCTGCTGTGTCACTGGGGCTGGTGACAACTACCAGAACGCTAGGAAAATACACCAAAAAGTCAAACTGTGCACCAGCCATATTGCATTTGAGCTGCAAGAGATGCAACAGAAGAGACATTTCCTTTTGAAATGCCATTTCCTTGTTTTCTAGCACTCCAGCACTGCTGCACACACTGCAATTACAGCGCTGAAGGATGGTCTCTGCTGCAGCATTTCACACCACTGGAGCACCAGAAAGAAAATCAAAAAGAATAGAAAAAATCTCCTGAAAAGGGCTGAACTGACAGCTATGCTCATTTCTTGGCAACTGGATGGATCAGCACCATGAAAATACAGCGATGTCTGGTTTGGGGTTGTGGTGTTTAAACATGTGCACGTTAATGAACGCACACCCTCCACCACGACCCCCTCCACGGCCTGGGAGCAGACCGGCCGTGCTCTGCGCCCAGCGAGGGGCCCTGGGCACAGCACCCCCAGCATGTCCACTGCCCTGGAGCACCCACCGCTGCCACAGATGTCCTCACACACAGGAGCCCCTCAGCTGACAGCTTGAAAAGGGAGTAGGCACTGAACCACAACAGCAATCCGTGCCTCCCTCAACAGGCAGCTCAACAGGCTGTGCCAGAGGAGGCTCAGGGTGGACACCAGCAGGAATTTCCCCGTGGAAAGGGTGCTCAGGCTTTGACAGGCACTGCCCAGGGAGGTTTGGAGCCCCCATCCCTGGAGGTGTCCCAGGAATTCCTGGAGGTGGCACTCAGAGCTCTGGGCTGGGGACAAGGCGGGGATGGGGCACAGCTGGGACTCGGTGGGCTGGGAGGGCTTTTCCACCCGAAATGAGTCTGTGATTCTGTGTGCTATACCTGTTTCAAAAGGCAAGGAGTCCTTTCTGTACCCGCACTGGGCGGTGAGCAGTGTGCACGGTCTGTGTGTGTACACTGCACTTGGAGCTAATTCAGACATTCCCAGTTGAGACCGTTTTCCTCACGACAGCCTTGTCAACACAGTGATGATGACTTGAAAACAAACTCTGGATTTCCCTCTCAAGAGCAGCCACTGGTGGGGTGTGCAGGCTCCAGGGTGCTATTTCAGGCACATGGTCCTATCTTTGTCCCAGAGGCTCGTGAGCAGCAGACATGCTCCCAAAATACCTTTGGCTGGGATCAGTGGATGTGGTGCTCAGCAGAGCTGCTGCAGCAGCATTTTAACGGCTGTGGAAATGCTGCTTCTCCACTGACCCGCACTCCTGTGACAAACTCAGCTGGAGAGGGGAGACGCGGGGGCAGCAGCTCACCAGGGGTTCAGGCTAAGCACTGACACTGCCTCCGAGAGCCACCGGCTCCAAGGGTTGTGAGCACCAACACCAAGGCAGCACCAAGAGGGCGTTTGGTGTCTCTGGGCCCGCCAGCGTCCCCACATGCAGGTCTGTGTTCTGCCACACATTGAGTTGGGCAGGCATTTCTCACAGTTCTGGCAATAGAAGAGGCTCTTTCTGGCAAAGAAGGAAAAAAAGGAGCAAGGCAGTATGAATGAGAGGGTATCACTCACACATGCTGGCAATGACAGTAAATCTGGGAAGGAAAAAAGAACCACAAGAGAGTGATGAATATCTGAAGATATTTTGCTTGACCCCAGGTAGGAGCAGTGATCCCCTTTGGTGCTCCCTGTAGTCAACAACAAGCCTGTTCTTTCTTTTGGAGGGGTCAGAACAGATTCACTCCACAGCCAGACCACACTGATGCACCCAAGCACCCGAGCATTGCAGGAACTGAGCTGACCCACCCGGCACCTGCAGGACGGGTGGCCATAACCACTCAGGATTCATTTCAACTCCGCAAGAAGAGAGCAGACCCAAATTCACAGCAGATGTCAAACAGAATTATTCACCAAGTTCAAATTCTCTGGGGAAATCAGACATCCTACTTCTGTGATAAGAAATTCTCTGGAGCACAGTGATGTGCAAGTTGCTCTGGAAAGAACATCTCCTGACAGAGAACCCAGCCACGGGGAGGAGGGGAGCCAGGTCTCACAGCAGCACGTGGAGCAGGGGCATTGCCCTCCCCTCTGGCTGTGGTGGGCACCATGGGGGGCTGCAGGGGGGCAGAGGCGGCCCTTGGGAGAGCCCCCTCCTCACACTGCACGGCACCTCGGGGCGCTGCTGCCCGAGCACGGATGGCGTGTGGGGCCCGAGCACGTCCCTGGGGCTGTGTTAGCTCGGTGTCCCCACCACCACCACTGACCACTGGACACCAGGGCCACCCATCTGCCCACTGCCATCCACCCTGGGATACCCCGTGGAGCAAACCCCCAGGGAATAACCCCTGTGCAGCCTCGGCAAGAGAGTGAGAGAAGAGCTGGCAATGGAAAAACCCCACTTCAGCACAGAGAGCAGGAGGAGGAGAGTGGCCTCTGGAGAGAGCAGCGGGGGAGGCAGGGGTGCCTTTGGAGATGCCAAGCTAAGAGCATGGAAAAAACCAAACCAAGGCCAGAAGAAGCACTAACTAAAATAATTTCCCAAGTAGTGCTGAGGAGCAACCAGAGACTGAACTGTTTGTTGATGTTACTCAGCCTTTTGATAAACAGAAGCAATTTGTTCTGGTTAAAAGAAACCTGCTATTTTTTAAATAAATTCACAGATTGATCTTTACATCAGAAAGCCATGTAGAGAAACACACAACAGGCTGAAACTATTCATTAATCAATCCCTAAGTTTGCCTCGCCGCAGCTGTGCTTGTTTTGACACCTGCTTGCGATGCTCCTGCTGTGGCATTTAACACGGAATAAAGCCCAGTGGAGCAGAGCAGCAGCAGCTGCCAGTGTCCCCGGTGCCCGCGCTCGCCCCACGCTGCACTCGCCGCACCAGGGCGGCCACAGGGCTGCTGGGCTGCCACTGCTTTCGAAGGCACTGCCAAGGGACCTCGGCAAAGCCCCCTGTGCTGGTGCTCGAGCAGGAACTGACAGGTTGAGGCAGCTGCCACATGGGTTTGGCTCCTGAAGGAGCTGCAGGCAGAGGACGGAGAGCCACCGCCAGCCAGGATGTCCGTACACTGCCACCGCCAGCACCCCAACGTGAGCACCTCTTTGCCCGTCAGCTCCACCCAGAACTCCTGCCTGTGCTGTCTGTACCTAAACCTCAGCACTCCTGAGTTACTCCAGAAATCCCGGGATGAGCCCTGGGCAGTGCCTGTTGGAGGGGTGAGCCAGGCACACTCACACACCGGGGCAGAGACCCCAACCCAACGCCTGCTGCCCAGCTCCCCGTTACTGCCCACTGCTGCCGTATCCACACCTCTTCCCACAACCTGAGCTCATTCCTTGAGCAGGTATTGTCCGCACTTTGGGGAGCTCAGAGCTTTGTGCTGAGCTCACAGCAACAGCCTGGACCCACAACAGCTCTCCCCAAAATCTTTGGTACTGGTTACAGGAGAAACAGTGTACGAAAGGAAACAAAGCTCGTCAAGGTCAGGCTCAGGAGGCACCCGAGGCATTGAGCTCTGGACACTGTCAGAGCCACTGGCCAGTCCATCCAAGCAGGGATGACAGGGATGCTCCCAGCCCTTAAGGAGATGCACAGCCGGCACTGTCGGGAGAGGGGATTGTTTCATCCTGGGCTGAAGGTCCCGCCAAGCCTCTTCTGCGCTGGATGAGCCACTAACCCATGCCAGTTCAAAGTTCTGTGCAAATCTAGAATCAGGCTTGAATATGAAATCATGGGGTCTGTTTGCATGTGTATGAATTATTCATGTGCTTACCATATGCGGCATTGAGCCTTTAGAGGGAAAATTATTTGGGACCAAGCTTTGGCCCTATTTTCTGTGAAGCATAAAGCACGTTTTCCAGCAGTGCAAACAATCCAAACATAATGTGTATCATTTTCTGTGTTCCCTGCTCGCTGGTCTTGCCTGCCAGTTCCCATTAAGACTGGGAACCAGTACACAAAAAGCCAACGTGCAGTACACAGCTTTCCCGTGGATTCTGTGGCATTTGTTTCACAAGGCAGTTTAAAAAGTGCCACATTTCTCCTACGGGAGATGACCTGTATCCTCTGACAGTGAAACACACTGAGCCATGGAGGTAAAGTGGTGTCCAGCCAGCACCAGGGACAAGAGGAGCTCCTAAAACTCATGGAGAACTGCTTGCTCAGAGGAGGAACCTGAGCTTTAGCCCAAGCCCTGCCCAGCCCACCTTTCTGACCTTTGTCAGATACCAGGATCAAAAACACAGGAATTCTTCAAGGCACCAGCATGTGCCTTATGCTGACTGTCCTACCTACACACCGATGCTGTTCACTGCTGATGCTGGGAAGTGTCTTGGCTCTTGAGTTCCTAAACACCTCAACAGGTTATTCTCAATCTAAGTTTCTTCCAAGTTTCTGCTAAGTTTCCCTGTTCCTTTGCTTTTTTCCCCCACCTGGATATCTGAAATACTCATACCATGGCCTTTTGTTGCCACCACGTGATCCCTCTAAAATCCCAGGACACAAATTACACCCCAGTGTTTTAAGCAGTGATGGCAACTTTTGTTGTGTTGTGCATTTTATTTGGGTTGTTTCTTTGTTGGAGCGTAGGAGGTGGGTTATGGTCGGGAGAAATAAAGGAAAGGAGAAATAAATATTTTTTCCTGAGCAAAGACGGCTCAGGCAGGAATGGGAAACCCAAAGTGACACACCATACCTGCAGTGCTTCCACAGCCTCACTCCTGTCCTCCCCATTCTGCTTCAGAGCTGCTCCAGGCACTTTCTCCAGTGCTCCAATGCACATGTTACCCATGGAAATATAAAACATCACTTGTATCTTTGGACAGCTCAGCTGTAACCAAATGCAAACCCTGGACAAGAAGGTAACTCTGTGTTGGGACAGCCCTTTGCAGGTTACCCTGAAAATCACTCAGGCATCATCAGCCTCAGGAGCCCACCAGCTCTCTGCTGGAGCCACTAGAACCAAGTATTTTCTGGAAAAATAAATGGAATTTATCAGCTTCCAGAAACATCAGCAAAGCTATAAAGACATTACATTGCAGTTTAATTTAATTTAACTTAATTACACAGCAGGGCTAACCATCAGCCTGTAAGGATTCATGGGCACAGGCAAACCAGCAAGCCACGTAATTCTGAACATCATTCAGTGCCTGCATCTCCTCACCACTCCCAGGTACTGGGAGAGCCCCTGAACACCACCTGAGATGCAAAGGAACACATCAACACTCGCACCCTGTCACACCTCACTGCCTGGCAGTGCTCAGAGACGGCTGTTCCCACACATCCGGAACACTTCTAATTTTCCATAACTGTCACCGAAAGCAGTGACAGAAGAACAGTGAAGGATTCCTGAAGAACAGTGGGAGAGGGAAAGAGGACACTGACATTTATCGTCTCTTGTGTGGAGAAGCTGAGCCGCTCACAGGCTGTCCCGACACTGTACTTCAGGAGATGAACACCAAAGTGGGGCCCAGCCAGCGCGGATCCCCTCCCCGCCACACAGCTGTGCAGGTGCTGGCACACACCACATCTCAGAGGTACACCCCACCCGCCGGCCCCCGGAGCCTGCCACGGCTCCCTGTGGTACCTCTGGGACTTGTGGCCACGTGCCACCACAGGAAGTTGCTAGTGATGATTAGTGGGGTGGCTCAGGACAGGATGTGTGGCAGGGTGGTGGAAACGGCACCTCAACAGCTGTGAGAGGCTCCGCAGCCTGCTGAGGGACCGTGCCTTCGGAACTGGAGAGCAGCTCCACCGAAAAGGGGGAAAAGTCAAACCTGCTTCTACATCCCAGGCTGCCATGGACAACGGGCTCAGCAACGTCCCCTGCCCGAGTCCAGCTGGGCCACACTCACAGAGACTCACCTGTGTCCACAGCAAGTGGAAAGCCAGGCCGTGACCCAGGGCAGAGCACCACTGTGGGGGAGCAACACTCCATTCCAGGCATTCCCACAAGAAATAAAGCAATATTTAGAAGGAAACACAGGCTCTCCCCAGCCCTGAGTGGACCCCTGGGCACACACCAGCTCCACACCCCTCCTCCCGTAATGCGACACACCGAGAACTCAGCCAGCTGTTTCACCACTTCAGCACCCCAGTTTCAGCTGGTGAAACTACCAAACTGCAAAACCAGCAGCTTTTTTCATTTCTGGGAAGGTTTTTCTTGTCAAGTGCTGCTCACTGACATTCCACCAGGCACGGCACGAGGTGACCTTGTGCTGCCTCCGCAGCCAGCACTGACAGCACAGCTCTCCCGGCCGGCAGCTGCTGGTGCTGCTCTCTACAAGTGACCTGGTACCATCAGCTCCATGTCCTGGGACTCGCACCCCAGAAAGCACAGCTGCAGGCAGCAGGGGCAATGCCAGCTGAGCCGGGAAGGTCACCACGCCAGCACCGGGGACATGGGAAGGAAGGCGGGCAGTTCCGTAACGTGCTCCTGCATGTTATTCCCAACTCACAGGAAGCCCATTCCAAGCTAGTCATGAGGACTGTGGCCTCCACAGAATACACCAAGTATTAATCTGATTTAATATTTCACTTGAATGGTACTTCCAGTGACTTTTCCTTGATTGTCCTTGTCCCTCCCTATCCATCAAATGTCCCTCAAATTGCTGTTGTGTTTGTTTATTTTTTGTTACTCCAGCTCCATGTGAACAGTCTCCGCTGTCCTGAGGGCTCATTTCACCCTGATATCCTCTCCTCAGATCTCCCACAGACACGAGCCCCTCGAGAATGGCTTTTCTTCAGATTTCAGCCACCACTACTGTGCAGGGACCACGGCCACCAGTGTGGAGAGGGACAGCACAGTCATTAACCAGTTCAGAGCCAGTAACCCCAATACTGCACATGGTACCACACATCTCCATGACTTGACATTGCTGAATTCCCAGGATTTAACCTATTTTCTGCATTACATGGCACACTGAAAAGCTTCATGCCTAGAAAAGTTTTCCATTCTTGGCCGGAATGGCTCTGCCAGGAGGCCGGGGGCAGAGAGCCCATGGAGGGAGCAAGTCCCTGGGCAAAGCACAGGTAAAACATCACAGATCCGGGGGCAGCAGAAACAAAGCCCCACCAACGATGCTAAACACAGCTTTGCTGACACCTCCTTGCAATTCCCACTCCCTCCTCCCCCCGCTTACTTACTTAGCTACCACTTTGATAACAGAGAAAGGCTTTTTTCCCTTGTTTTTAAATACCAGGGAAAGGCATCTGTGCTCCAACCCACAGCCATGAAAGTCAGGCTATGGGAAAAGTTCTCATTGCAGCCTGAGCAGGGAATACTTTAGTCAGTGGTTTGCAGAGCATGGAAGCTGAACACATCTGTATCTGACCCCAAATAAGTAGTATTTGGGATTTCACAACTGCCTTACTGGGCACTAGTCCACAGATTTCCAATAAAAGGGCAATGTTTCCTGCCCAGGGCTTGAAAGCCCTGCCCAGCTGAGGTGACAGAGTCGGGTTCTGTGAGGAGCAGCCAAGGCAGGCCGGCAGCAGCAGGAGCAGGGACAGTGCTAAGGGGCAGCCCTGGCCCACAGGGACCAGGGGACACAGCCAGGCCACGCTGGCTGCCCCAAGACCAGCACGGGGTTTATGGCTCTGATCACCTCAGGAGAGAGAGAGAAACTTTTCCTGGTCCCTGGGTCCATCTCCCAGCTCCCTCTCCCAGCAGCACAGCAGGATGTCCCCAGACCTGTCACACACCTGGCCAGAAGGGTTCGGGTCCCCGCAGAGGTAAAGGACACGGGACAAGGGAGGTCAGGCTTTGCTCCCCATCCTTCCATGTCCCTGTTGCCCTGAACCTCCGAATGTCTGGCAGCATGCCCTTGTTTCCCTGAAGGTCCCAACCCCTGGAACAAAACGTTATGGGGAAGAATCCCAAGCTGAAAAACTACTGCTGAGGGCCGTGGAGAATGCTGGACATCTCGCTCCCATGGGAGCACAAGAGAGGAAGGAAAAGCAGGAACACAAACAGCTTGCCAATCTGCGAGGACTGAACCCCCGGATTCCACGGGAGGCAGATGACAAGGACGGGGGCCCGGGAGCCTGCCCGAAGCTGCACCCAGCAGCCGGCAGCCGCCGGCCGGGGCAGGCTGCGAGCAGGCGGCCGCAGGATGCCGGGGGGCCGGGCCCGGCCGGGCACTGCCGTCCCGGGCTGGGGAGCGGGGCTGCCCGCTCTCGCTCCCGGTCTGTGACCCCCGCCTGCCAACACACGGCTTGGTATGAAAATGGGTATTATGTTAAGCAGTTCCCCCAGGTTTTGCAGCTTCTCGCCCGTTTCCATGGGGACGGGGCCATGCCGGGCGGGGAGGCAGCGCGGGGCGTCAGAGCCGCCGGGCCCCGCGCGTCCCCACAGCCGGGCCCTTCGGCACATGGCACAGCCAGAGAGGCGGCATCGAGGCCCGCGAGAGCTTCCTGGCTTTCCACACGACCACATTTACACACCAGAGCCTCTCCGCTCGGAAGCGCGCAGCGGGCGATCGCTGAGCGGCTTTGAGACCTCTCAGCCCCACACGGACCAACACAGGCAGGCACAGGGCACGGTGACCACGGCACCTCACACCCCCAAGCGCTGCTGGCTGCCCCTGCAGCTGCCTTTCAGCCCAGCCCCAGCCTGGTGCCTCTTCCCGGCGTGATCTGAGCTTGTTCCCTGGGAGGGGACACCCCACACGGCACCCGCGGACACTTCAGCTGACCCAGGCTAACCCTGAGCACACACTTCTCCGTCAGGCTGGTGCACTGGGACAGCTCCGCCCATCAGCTGCAGAACTGGAAACTTGTGTTTAAAAGTTGATTTTGATGCAAGTAGGATAAACACAGGAGCCTGCACCTGACCCCCTTACGAAACACCATCTGCATTCTGGCAGAGAGTCAAACAAGGGATGGGGGGAAAAGGGATTGAGACAAAATGCTAATCTTGATGAAAGTCACTGGGCTGCAGCATTGAAACCTTGTACATCAGCTGAAAAACTAATTCAGTGTCAGGACACGGACAAGAACCCTGGACCACTCGCCTGGTGTCAGCGAGGGGAGGCACAGCAAAGCAAAAAGCAGCAGATGGCTTCACAGACTCTCATGTATATTTACACACAATTTTTTTAGTAAACCACTTTGATTCAGGAGAAACCACATCCAAAATGTACTCTTGAAATTCCTCTTCAGACATAATTGCATAGAGAGATAAATCATGCTGTGGTTTTCCCCCTCTCTCATGTAACACAACTGTGGGCAATGCTAATAGCACTAAGTGTGCCCTGTATTTCCTCCTGCTCAGCCCTGTTGCCCAAGTCCAACAACTCTGCTAAGCATTTTTTAAATACCTGAGTTGAAACATTCCCACTGGCTTCACAATGACAGGTTTTCCTCACTTAGTATAAAAAATAAATTTTAGAAAAACTAATAAAAAAAATTTAAAAGGAGGGAGGTGTCAATAAAACTTGTTTGGCTGTTTCCCAGAATGAGAGCATAATTCCTGCCCAAATGACAAACAAGACTCATGACTTCTGTGCCTTCTCTTGCTCTCCAACTCCCTGACAGGAGGGGGCAGCCAGGGCAGGGGTCGGGCTCTGCTCCCACGGAACAGGGACAGGATGAGAAGAAACAGCCTCAACCTGAGCCAGGGGAGGTTCAGGTTGGACATCAGGAGGAATTTCTCCATGGAAGGGGTTGTCAGGCATTGGCAGGAGCTGCCCAGGGATGTGATGGAGTCCCCATCCCTGGAGGTGGGGAAGGAAGGACTGGATGTGGCACTCAGTGCCATGGGCTGGGTGACAAGGTGGGGATCCCTTGGTGGGCACAGCTTGGACTCGATGATCCCGGAGGTTTTTTCCAACCCAAATGATTCTGTGATTCTGTGAGACACCCCAGTGCCCTGTGCCCTGCACAGAGAGATGTCTCTCAGCCAGCAGACAGGCAGTGACCACCCTTTTGTGGGGCTGGAGAACAAATCTGCTCCCCGAGTGAGGAGTTTTTAACTGATTCTTACAGGTATAAATAACAAACCCTGAAAAGCCCGTGCAGACAAGGGCGTGTTTTTCCTGATGGAAAACAGCCCACGGTGGTAATGCAGAATCCACAAGCCCACTACAATTCCCTTCAGTTCACTGAGCCCACCTTACTCCAGCACACTGTAACTGCAGGTGCTCAACCCTGCAGCCCTTCTGTCCTTTGGCCTTGTTTTCTTCTTCCCATACTTTCCCCCTTACTTTGTTTTTCCTCCTTCCCCTCCATTCATTAACTTTCTCTGTTCATGAACAGGGTACAACACACCTCGCCAAAACCGAGCTCTCACAAAGGCATCCCTCGGCAGTGTCTCTGGCTGGACAGGCTGGAGCTCCCTCCCAGATGATGGATGTGCAGCTTGCCAGGTTTCTGTGGGACTGGAACCAGATGGAGCAGTGGCTCCCACAGCCAGAGAAATCCATCTCCCCCATACCAGTGCTCCCTGGAAGCACACACGAACACGCAGGCAACTGTCCTTTCACAGTCAGCTTTCCTGTTAGTTGAACCCCGGTTCTGAAACGCCCAGAAACGTCTCCCAGGCTGCGTGTGCAGACACGGAGCAGCACAGCGTGCCCGCTGCAGCCAGGCTGGGCACCCCAAGGGGGTCAGACAGATGCAGTGTGCCCAACACACAGGATCGGGCACACCCGGCCTGCACCCGGCTTCACAGCCAAGGGAGGTTACCTGACCCGGGGGAAAACTGGGGGGATGGGGACACCACAGCACTCAGGAAGGGAAGCAAGGAGGGAGCAGCATAGCTGTCCCTTGGGCAAGGCTCTCCACAGCACAGCTCCGCACTGCCCTGGCCCTGGGCGGACCAGGAGCCAGCCTCACACACCGGCTGCACCAGCTTCCATCTCTGCCAAAGAACAAGCCCAGCCCCAGCACTGACAGAAAAGATGCTGAAAAAGGGGAGAGGGTTGAGAGAAGATCCTTAGGACATACTCTGGAATACTAAGTTTACCCTTGGAGTCACAGACTCAGAGAGCTCAACCCACAGGTCCCACCAACAAGGATGCCAGCAGCCATGGCCCTCCCAGAGAGAGGGGTGTGACACTGAACTCCTGCGTTTATCCAGCTGAGATCCAACAGCAGGCAGCTGGGGCTGGACAGATGCAGGCTGAGGAGAAACGGCAATTCTGAATGGAGGGGTAAACAGTGGATAACCCTCTGGGACCAGGTGTTCTACACCAAGAGAGCAAACACGTTACTGCCCACCCCGAGGACACCCCCCATGAGCTGGCTCAGTCACAGCAGTGTGATGGGAACCAGTGACTCAGTGAAGCTCCAAAACCAGTCCCCAGGAAATCAGGGATGAAGACTGTAAGATCTGCAACAATTTGGAGTTGGATTTATCTGAGGGAAAATACTAGTTGTGTTACTACTCACTACAATAAACGTTAACCTTCTGTTTACATGCACCCTGACAAAACCAACAGGGACTATCTGCTGGATTTCAGCAGTCAGGCTCATCCTTGTGCAGAAATCCATCACCAGGAACCACCTATGGGCAGAATTTCACATACCAAACTGTCTTTTTCCTTTTTATATTTTTAATTGATTTGTCATTAAATTGTTGTCACTAGTAACTCTTCCACATTATGTCACACACAAACCCGAGTATCAACTGGCTTCTTTATCTAAGGAAGTTATTGGGATGTCTTAAGAGATCACCATAGCAACCGTGCCACGACAGTAAATATTAGTTCACTGGAACAACACTAATTGCTCTGAGCACGCTCTAACAAGGAATCATGGAAAAGCAGGAGATATCAAGGAAGTGATGTCCCAATAATTGGGACACAGCAAAAGCGCTGCTTGAAAGTACCTGATGAGGTGTTCCCAGGCTCCTGTCAGTAGTCATTCACCTGCAGAGCTCACTCTCCCTGGCTGGCTGCACACAGGCTTAGGGCAGAATTAAAAGCTTCTCAGAAAGAAATTTTGCTTTCAGAATGAAATTGCAGCAAAGCCTCCGATTTAAATGTCTTTACTCGGCTTGCTCAGTGTGAATTGCTAATAAAAATGTGTTGGAGAAATCAACCAGCTCCTGTGCCAGGAAAAGTTTGCCTGATTTAACCCCTGTCAGCTGCCAGAGCAGCACAGACAGGTCTGGTCCCCTCACCGAGGGAATTCCAGCAGACCCTGACCCACACATCACTGCACTCAGACTCAAACTAACACATCTAACTCCAGGTTTATCCAGTGCACAATTTCAGCACCCCCACACACAGGGATTTTTGTGTGTGCTCGGTTGGTGCCACAGGGCCAACGCAGCATTCAGGACTGCCCCGCCACCCGGCACCCGGCTGTTGGCCCGATGACTCTCCCAACTATTCCCTCACCCACAGTCAAAGTTTCCTTCCTTTGCTCCTCTGAAATTTCACCCTGCACCCGAGATTTCTAATGCAACGGTGGTATTTCAGGGTGTATTTCTAAAAAAAACCCCCAACTTGTATTTTGGGAAAAACCCCAAAGCAAGCTTTCTGCACTGACAGTGTTCGGGTGTTGATGGCCGGCGGCACTTGGTCCTTCCTTGGTACAACCGGGGCTCTCCGCGCACAGACCGAAACTTTGCTGCTGAACTGTCCCCTCACCTCCCCCTTCTCAGTCCCCCCTTGTTTTAACGGCGGCCGCCCCGTGTCCGTGGGGTGTCCGTGGGGTGTCCGTGGCCGGCTGTCCCGCGGTGACAGTGCAATCTGCGCCGGCGGGCCGAGCTCCGCCGCGGGGGTATAGCTNCCCGGGCACGGCCCACCGCCCGCAGCCCCCCGCCGCCCGCTCCGCCGGGGGGGCACCGCTGTGGGACCCCAGTGCCGGGCGGGGGCAGCTNCAAATCCGGGTGCCCCCTTGTTTTCTTCCACCCCATTTTTGGGGGCTCCCCACTCTGTTTTTCTCACCCCTTCTCTTCGCCCACCCGCAGCCCGGCAGCGAGGGGGGGGCCGCGTCCCGCCTCCCCCTCCCCCGTGGCTCCCCCAGCCTCGGGGGTCCGCGCTGGGGCCGTCGCTTTGTTTCGGAGAAGGACGGACGCAGCTCTCGGGGATCCCCCAAAAATGTTGCTTTCCCCCACTTGCTTCCTCAGCTCAGAGCAGCCGCGGGGCCGCAGGACCCCCACACCGTCCCCGCGCCCCCCGGCTTTGTCCGTGGGATGGGGGGCAGGGATGGGGGGGAGGTTTGGCATCGCTGTCCAGGCCCTTGGCACCTCTTGGGGGAGGGGTCTGAACCCTCCTGCTGCCCCGGCACCCAGGGCTGAGGGGCTGGGGTGCAGCCGGAGCCCCCCAAAACGCTGCCCAAATTATGGGGTGGCCAGAAGTCGGTTTGGCTGAATGTGGGGGGCTGGAGGGTTGGGTTCTCCCGGGGCTCTGAGGTGCCAGCAG
>VZTI01005204.1:223734-345451 GCA_013397865.1 Struthidea cinerea | reverse complement strand
TGGACTTAGCCATCGCAACAGTATGTAGAGTTTATAGATATGTCAAATGTATGTATCTGAATAATGCACATACATGAACTATGTTATCTTCCCAAATTGTCCCAGTGGGTGAGAAGCAAGTAGGTAGCTTTTTTCAGCTATTGGCATCAGCTGGAATTGTGAGAAAAATCTGTGACAGTGCAGATGATTCTGAGTCCATTCCTTTCCAGCTTACATACTAATTGTGAGCTGAGGAGATCTTCAGCTATGAAAATATGACCAAGTAGCACATCACAGCTTTAATGTAACATTTCGAAAGTCCCAGCAACATTATTTAAAGATAAGCACTCAGAAATGTACATCCCAAGTCTTTCTTCCCTTTATACAGGAACACTGTAAACCAACAGCTTCCGTAGCAGATTTGTATCTGAGCTATGTATACCCACGTGTATCTATGTTTACCCCTTCTATTTATTATGATGTCCATTAATCCAAAGCAAGGGAACATGAAAGAAGGACCTGAGACATTAAGCTCAGTGCTCCAAATCACAGGCATGACATTGATTTTCAGGGCTTAGAGGCTATGGAGAACCTGTTTCATCTTCATAACACTTTCCATCACCCAAAAACAAACATAAAATTTATAATTGATGACAAATAGATATGTGCTACAGGTATATGCCAGGAAGGATCACAGGTAATTTTGTGTTTTCACCTCTGCATCAGAGCATAAGGACATCAACCTAGGCACTATTCATGCAGTTCTGTAGATGACTGAGAGGAAGGAGAAAGGAGAATTTCATATGCTTTTTCTTCTAGTCAGCCCCTAATGTTTCCATAAGCCTTTACAGATGTGGAAAACTATAGTCCAAACATGAAGTTAACCAAGGAAAATTCTACCAACCCATAATAAAATCAATCATGTCTTATAAAAGGATTTGCTTTGCAGTCACACCCCATACTTACTGCATAAGTCTGTGCAGTACAAAGCACCCATGTAAAGCTTCTGTAAAGGAGGAGGCTGCATGAACTTCCTTCTTCCATCTCATTTCTCCTTCACTGCTCAAAAACCACAGCCCTTAGATGTCAGACATATTTTATTCAGTATTTGGTCACACTTACTGCATATTTCAGTAATACTCCTAAGAAATCCACTGGCAGGTTTTGACTCTCACTTTTCTTCCTACAATTTTGTGTGGAAGAAACTAAAAGAAATCTAATCCATTTCCCAGGCTCTGATGGGCAATCACCTCTGAGGTTGAACAGTAACTGTTTAGACAACACAAATGAATTTAGCCTGAGCTAAAGAAGATCTCTAGAACAAACTGCAATTGCAGAGAGAACCAGTTATGCATAACATCATAATCCACAATTAATGCCCTGAGAAGTAACATCAGCTTTACTTCATCTTTAAGACCCCTTCCAACACAAACCATTCTATGATTCCATGATCATCTAAGGGAATCTCACTGTATAGAGAATGTCGCAATTCTACAGTGACGTGACAAAACTTGTCATTGTCAGCTCTACTTCAAATACAAAAGTAAACTTTGCTCAAACTCTAATTGTTTTTTGATCTGAGAACTTTCCGATTTTGTCTACTGTGGAAATATGGATCAATCTGGACATTTTTAAGAAAGGAAAGATACTGGTGCATCATCAGATTACCTTATATGTGACAACCCAACTCGGATATTATGGCTTATATTAAAAAAATAGCTTATCGTGGAAAATGATGTGTCACCATTGATGTATAACAGCCAAATGATGAAATGCTTGAACTCAGGCATCAAGGGAATGCTGGCTTGCCATAGGTTCTAGATAACACAATTGCTTCACCTCTGTCTCTTAACTTCGTTTTTCATATTCCATGCTTTCAAAAAACGCAAAATTCTTTCATTTTATTATTCCACTGATACTATTGAGCTATCCCATAACCCAAATCCAGCTTTAGATGCAGGAGTGTGTACAATGGCTATAAGGAAAATTTTATTTTATCATAACATTATATGACAAAATGATGTTCTGTAAGTCAAAAAAGAGAAACATCAAAATTACAATGTACCAAAAGGATTATTCTCCCTTGCAGATATGGAATTCCTGAATCTCTGATGAGGGGTGACGGATTAAACTACACTGTCTTCCAAAAATCCCATTTTAAGTAATGGTATCCCTGTGCAACAGAGAAAATACATTGTCTGAAAGAGTAATAGTTTCTCTATTTAATTGATTTTCTCTATACCACTTAAAGTAAAAATTAAATACTGGGGTATAAGATAAACTGTATCAGTCAAATAAATATATATTATTGTATATTATATAATACATATACACATAGAAATGCGTATACAATAAGAAGCAAAGAACATCTTCCCTGTTTTCAGCTGTTGCAGAATCATTCTATATCCAAAAAAAACGTCAAAAACAAGCATAAAAAAAACCAGTACCATAAATTAATTTTAGGTTGTTAGGAGGGGTTAGTATTAAAAGGGAAAGAAAGTGCCTTATTAAAAATTTACCAATTTTTATTTTCACTTATCAGTACAAATGTGGCCATCTTGATGAATCAATAGATATAGAATATTCCAATAATACTTACTGTAATATGACTGCACAGAAATCAAAATTGGGACGAATAAAAGTGGACCAAAATTATTCAAGTAATTATTGGAGTTGTGAATGTTGCACTGAAATTAAAAAGACAAAATGAACCATCTCAAACAAACAAACAAACAAACTCTACTGTCAGTATATTGTATATGTAGTATTTTCTATGATAAAGGAAACCATCGTGGCACAGCTCACTTGAGAAAATAACCCATAATGCAGCGAGATGCCCAAGCCAATGCCAGTGGGTCAGTTCTGCCAATGTAGTCTTTTTACTTTTTTAACCTAACCACAACTCAAAGTAACTAAATGTTCCTCTCATCTCACTCTGAAAATACAGTTAAACAAGGAAACCAAAAATTGTCTCAAAAATCAGTCTTTGCCTTCTCTTATATTCTAGAAACTTCAGGTAAAACTGCAGTTTCAAGACTTGCATAAGAATAGTCTACAGAGAAGCACCAAACCAGTGCTGTTACCATCCTTCTTTATATTGTCATTTCAAGAATGATTTGCAGTATTCTGATGTTACTCATTGAATTTTTTCTGTCTTGCAAAATACATCCTCTTTTTCACATAGTTGTTTGGACTTATCCATTCACAGGAAAAATAAATTAAGAAGGAATAAAGGGAACCAAGTAAGCAAGCCAAACTCCACTTTCTTAAATCCAGCAAACAGGACACTGCAGCATTATGCAGTAAAATTCCCTGACTGAAAAATAAAAACTTCGTTATCTGGTGTTGGCCATATAAACTAATTTTTAAATTGCTGATTGAGAGACATCAGTTTGAACATACTGAAATATTTATTTGCCCATTACAAAGCAAATTAATTAGTTGGAGTTCCTTTCACTGGAAATAGGAGACCCTTTATATCCATTGCACACTTAGATGCTGTCTTTTCTAATAGTCTCCTTCACGCTTCTCATTTTTTACACCGTCTTTTCAGACTCTTTGTATGTTCCCTCTAATAATTAGTGTATTAAAACATTTCCTGGTCATAAACAACGGTGTAAGCAGAGCTAGTCACTTGTAGGGCAGAATCTAGACATTAAAATGAGCCAGAAACACTCTTGGAAATCATATGAGAGCCTTCAGTTAACAAAAGAATAGGTGGTATTTATTAACATATGTCCTCCTACAAGCCTCTTTTCTGGAACAGTCACAAAAGATATGCTAAGGAAGCCCCAAATGATGGATGCCCTGCAGGGACTAAGGGAACAGTTTTCATCACCGTGTTCTCAAACTGTTTTTCAATGCTACACTGAATAGAACTTCCCTATCACAGTTTTGACCTTCCTCTGTGGTAAGATGTGCGTTTCTGTCAAGTAGTGCTATGAAAGAACATGGCCACCAAAGAGATCATTCATGTAATTTTACCACAGATGAGTCTGAAATTCTAGTTCCACAAGTGAAAAGCTAGAGCTGCATAAAAATTTTCTGTACACTCACTATAAATACTTGGAACTCATTGTCTCTCACATGTTGACACACAGGGTAGAAAGGAAAAAATGTGAAAAGATAAAAGTTTGGCTTTTCACAGTACAAGTAACCAAAAAGCACAATATTAGGATGCAGAGAGGAGTCTAACCAGCAAAAAAATAGAGCTGCTCGTCGCAGCTCAGGTATGATATCTGTTACTGACACAGGCACCAAGAAGTTTAAAAACAAAACAAAACAAAACCAAACAAAAACAATGAACAAAAACAAGAAACAACAAAAAAAACCCCCAAACCAGTATTTATTCACATGGAAAGACCCTTTCTGCCTGTTCTTCCTATATCAATTCCAATACCAGGAGTTTGATTCAAGCCTCAGTTCTGAAAGCTCTCTATATATGCAGAACCTCCATGCATATCAAAATGTGAAGAACAGGACTTGAGACTGCCTTGTTTACGAAATAACCCACTTCAGAACAGCCAAGTGGAATTCCCTGGTTACTCAGGCTTTTCACAAACAGGATGTTGCTCAGATGCTGCTGAACAGTAAAGTTGCAATTCATCAATTAATAGGAGTTGGTGCCGTCAACCTGAGTGTTATTTGAAGAAGCGTGAGCAGCCGCTCTGCCCTAGTTGATTACAGAAAGTGAAGCTTTTGCCACCACATTGACTCTCCAATTCCAGCATTTCAGTCTTAAGTGAATATTGAGTCATATCTGAGGAACTGTAAGAAACAGCCAAGCAGATGCGCTCAGTCAGCCTTGTCAGCTTTTCCCTTGTGCAAATCCAAATGTCTCAAAGTTTGATTAGCACTGTAGAATAAAAAAGACCATCTGCTAACAAACCAAATGTATGTCTCACTGCAGAAAAAGAGTGAAGAGCTGTTAGATACCTTCAGTGCTGAAATGCAAAGGAAGCAAGAAATTGTCATTTCTCTCAAACAACTGTGTGCCCAAAATAATATGGTAAACTGTGAAACCAACACAGAAAAGGTAAAATCACACAATCAGAGCACTTTTTCTTACAGCCCATTTTTGCTTTATGCCAAAACACAGCAAGTACTGCTGTTGCATCCAGTTTTCAAATCAGATTAAGGAAATCCATTTTTCACTGGATAAAATGATCATGATTATTTTTTTAGTTAATCCTAAACAATTTAGATTAAATTCCTAAGCCTGTGTCTGCTTAAATTCCTGCTGAAAGACTTTTGGAACTTTATAGCCATATGCTTAAACGGATAATATAAGGTCACATTCACAATTCTTCAATGAAAGATATAAAATCTTTTCACAACTCTTGATGCTTTTGAAACGTTGGCTTGGGGTGAACAGGAAAAAGAAAAAAGGTCTTCACATCAATTTTGTTTCTGTTTATCCAACAGCTATTGCTCCATAAAGATTGTTAGGAGAACACAGAATTTGGACTGATATTTCCTTCATGCCTGCAATATCTATTACTTCATGAAATAAATGACCCTGCAAAAATGTCAGTTTATATATTTTAAAACAAGTTTTAATTTAGGTCTCTTGTCACAGTACAGAGCAATATCATAATTAATGATGTGAAACTGGTAGCTAAGATGTCATTACACATGGGAATGTCACAGTGAATCAAGTTAAACTAGCCACTAAAAAAATTCAGCACTGGAATATTAGTTTTTATATGCACAGCATATCAAATAAATCTTTGACAAACCACAAAAAATGGTATGGATTAAATATGATACAGGATGAGTAGATTCAGTACAAAGCTGGCCCAGAATCTCAAAGTGCCAGCAAATCAAGGCCCATGGGTAAGTCAGGCTATTTATTTGCCAAGCTGACCTACTTCTATTACCCTTATCATTCTTCTGAATACCATTTACAAGTCTTTCTGTCACAGCAAAAGACAATGTTAATTCATCAGGGCTCTGATGTAATTTCTAAGAAGGCTGCATGCCTCCTGAAGCCGTTTTTACGAGGATTTCAAGGAAGTGCTCTGAGCTGCTCAAAACACCTTTATCCTGTTACCAGTGAGCTTTTCTTAGATCAAATTAGCGTTATACCTAAAAATTAGGTGTAAAATCAAATGAGCACTTATGCCATAATAAAAAAAAAACCTTTCAGTTGTTATTTTTCATTACAGAAATACACTTGTTAGCGGCATAAATTACTCCTCATCTAAATATTCACGCACAAATTTTTAAGACGCCATAACATAATTGAATCTGCCTAATATTCTGGAAGTATGGAATCTGCTGGAACTAGTTAGGAGCCACACAGTCCATTCCCCTTGTGGCTCTGACCTTGGGGTTCCTATGGGTAAGTAGAAGAGGTGTTGGGGCATGCCTACCCAACAACATTCCCAGCCCTAGGGCCAGGAGTGGAATTTACACTAGGAATCTGAGCTGTTGCTTTTATAAAATTAATTTGTGGTTTACCTCTATTCCATCGTATTCAGTACATCTTCCCTCAAACAGCACACATTACTCACTGACTGACTGGAACAGAACAAACTAATTTAAAAACAAACAACTACAAAATCTCCACATTTTACTTATTGAATATGCATCAGCTTATGGCAGGAGACAATTACCTGTCTGCTACTAGCATATTCTGATATATAGCCATTCTTATAGCAACAAATGAGCACGTATAAGAGCTATTGCAGCTCTTGTACGTGTTGGCAGCCTTTTGTTCCATTTTGTAGATGAATTTTTCTTCCCTTTAATAATCCTCCTTTATTAATCTTTTTTTGTTTAAACTTTATTTGTACATTTGAATCAAAATTTCCCTCTTAAGTAGGGACTGTACTCCCATGAACAGTTTCTCTAGCCACTCGTGCTTATGCAATCAGACATTGCAGCTACTGGAAGGCCTGACTGCTGCCTGGGGGTGTAACCAGGCTCATTTTGAACTGGTTTGTTCGGACAAAAACTTGAGCGAGTATTCAATCTCATGGGCTTCCTCCTGACTCTCCCCTCATATATCCAAACATTTCCACAGGCTTATATTTAGAAGCCCACACTGCTCCCACTGCAATCATCAGCTGCTTTAACCAGAAAGAGCTGTTGGCTGCAAAGCTAGGCATACAGCAGTCACTTCTCCACTGTTTTATAGATTCACCTTTAGGCAGTATAAATATTTAACGAGGATGTTTTGGGAGCACCCCTATGGAGAGTGCTTTCTCTGCCTCTCCCTTCTCCAACAGACATTTCAGTTTCCTCTCATGTAACCCTGACTGTCTGCATCTTACACCCATCACCTATCTCTATTGAGCTCTTTGGTACAAACACACTCAGGCAGGACTTATGGCTCAGGGAACATCTGAGAGTCCATCTGCTCCATATCACTCTTTGCTGCCTTGATATGCAGTTCAGCTCGAGTTTGTGATGTGATCATGGCTTTGTGTGGAATAATTGTGTAAAAAGTCACATTAATTAAATGCACAACAGTGCTAAATGATGGTATGCAAGTAACTACAAATAGATGCTTTTTATTCCATAAAAAATTGTGTTTTCAGCAGTTACTGTATTTTGTCCCATTTTGTTATTATTGTACGGGTTTCAGCACTACTCACACAGTCCTGTAGATGACTGAGAAGGGAGGAGAAAAGAGAATTTCCTGTGCTTTTTTTCTAGTCAGCTCTTAATGTTTTCACAAGCGTTTACAGATATCACTGCTATAAAACGTAAGGTAAGAACAGTTGTATGCATATTTGAAAAGAGCATTTCATGCTGTGCATGCTGTCTCAGGTCACCAGTTACCTAACTTGTACTCATTCATACTCCAGGGGACTTTTCTTTTATTCTTTGTTTCTGCAGCAAGCAGCAGTTAAAATCAACTTTTCTCTGATTTTAGCATACTAGCACCAAAGGAGGGGCATAAGAGAGGCAAGGGAATGGGATACAGCAGCACATCACCACTAATATGATCTCCAGGGAAGAGCTGGTGATCTACTGTTGCTTCACCCTTACCTCTATGAATATAGAAATGTACGTTTGTAGGAAAAGGATATACCCAAAGTGTAAGGCATAGCCCTGTGCTCACAGATAGGATGCTGTCTTAGGTTACAGTGTAAGATGTAACCAAAAGTGTGTATTCTGTTACCATCATTCATAAGCTGTTAAAACCAGATGGGGCAGGGTTCTTTCTCTCTTCCATGATTCACCCCTGATAACTCCCTCCGGGGGCTATCTCTGCTAGTGGGCCATCCAGCCTCACTGCATGGCTGATAAAATTACATCATCCCATTGTGAGATGCTCCGCCCAGGGGGAGGAACCAAGCATTCCTACCTGGATATAATCTGAGGTTTGGAACACCATGAGTGGCACTACCCACTGGATTCCTGGAGGAGAAGAGCTCCATAATCAGCACTGGACCTCCAGAAAATGACCAGACTTTACTACAGGATCACCACTTCGACAGAATCACATTCATCACTCAAAGAGGACTGCAGCCACCATTTAATCAGACTGCAGCCACCACCCTGCCAACAGGGTGTCAGGTTGTACCCTGACTCTGTCAGTTTAAGACAGTGTTTCTGTATTATTGCCTTTATCTTAATTTTCCTAATAAATTGTAATTCTGACTTGGGCTCTCCCACTGGTTTGCTTTCAAACTAGAACAGATGCCAATCTCAGTTGATGTTCCCCTTCATATCCCAGTCCTTATTCCTTAAGGATGTAAGGAGAGGATGAAGCCATTACTTCTTTCTGAATTACCTCCTCTCTAACCTCTTAAAAAGGATTGGGGAGGGTTGGCAAGATTTGCCTTGATTTGCACTATAATGGTTTTCATTCCTTAAAGTAGTACTGGGCAGATATTGGACAGGAAGGCTTTTAGTTAGTTATTAATTCTGTACCTAAAATATCTCACTGTGGAGCAGGAAAATGAAGACAACAAAGAACCTCACTGCTCACTGCAGTAAAGACATCAAAGAGGGTCTCAAAAATCAGCAAAGTTTCTAGGGCATGTGAGGGATAACAGATCATCAGGGTGTGCTATGTATTATGCAGTGTGCCTTCTCCTCAGGTACCATGTAATTGTCAAATCTAGCAAAGGAGATTTGGTTCAAGTGACTAGATGAAAGTGAGGCAGGTCACCTTGCCAATCTGAAGGCGTTGATGGTAAAACACTAGCAGCACAATTTTGAAGGTGGGAGAGGAAAAGGAAGTGAACATATTCCCTTTGAAATTCAATCTTATTCAATTCAAATACCCAAGAGAACATGGCCAATGTATAGAGGTCAGCTCTTTGCCAACCACTGCAAACTGGAAAAGGCTCAGAGGCCAAATTATTCTCTTTGTATGCTGAGATGCAGAAGCTATGAGGAAGTATTTAATAATTATAAATAAGGATTAAAATAGTATTGTATCAAAATATCAACTCTCAAAGGGCAGCTGCAGGCCAAAAAAGGCAAGTTTGAATAACACCCTACAAAAAAAACCAACCAAACAACAAACCAAAAAAAGCCCACCGAAACGCAGCAAATCATGCTACCGTGGTAGTTTACAGACAGAGTAACAAGATCTGTGCTGTGAAGAGCCTCCAGTCTCAGCTGACTGTTACACAAAGCAGGACAAGCAAATGGATAAACAAGGAGGTATGAGGATACACATTTTCATTAAGTACCATTTCAAGAAACAGGAGAAGCCCAAATATCAGTTTACTGCTGCTGAATGGAAAAGTCCTTCTATACCCCCTCCCCTCCATAATTTTTACCTCACATCCTTGCAAACAAACACCCCTCCTGCATCAAATTCTCTTCTGCCAGAGTCAGAAGAGATGGAAGGGACCTTTGGAGGTCACCAGGTCCAACCCATAAATCTCTCTCCCCTCCTTCCTCCAAGCTAATTTGGCATAACCCAGAAGTGTTTTTTACCATCATAATGAGTCAGACCAGGTCCTACAAGGAACCTCTGAGGTCAGATCTAGCGTAAGGGTAGGACCCCAGAACTGGGAGAGAAGAAACACAAGCAAGACTCCTCCTTCTGAAGGCAGCAAGGCATTACTTGAGTTCAACTACACACACAGTCATCCCATCCTCTCTGATCCACCCCTTGTGGAATATTGATATATTAGTTTTAATTTTGTATTTTTCTTTTGTTTCCAATAAACTAGCTGAGTAGGTTCAGGGAGGTAGTGCACAGTGTGTCTCTCTGAAAGTGTGCTTTCAGGAGCATTTTTATTTTGCTCTGCCTTAGGAACTCTTTGCTAGCAAGGGAAAGAGACATGTTTACTGAGGCTGCTAAGACGACTGCAAATGAGAGATTAAAGACCCATGAGATTTGTCCCCCTAAATCTCATAGGTATAGTTCAAAAACCCTGTTGTATGACTCTTGAGGTTATTTTCCTCTAGCACATGTTTCTGTATCTAAGCTCACTGCTCTTTGAATGACCTCACTAGAAGCACTTCAAGGGATTTGCTCTGGTGCTATGCTTCTGATACAGCCAAACCATGAGGGATTGCACTGGGAGCCAAGCCAAAGTAGGTGCTACAACCAACCACTGCTACATGCTGCTGACTGCATGACCCTGCTGTCTGCTGACAGCATTTCTTTCTTTTTGATTCCTCTGCTTTAAAGATATGGGTGTGTTTGGAGCCTTCTTCTTCTTGTTGTTATTTTAATCAATAACACTACTATCTTACTTCTTCCATAACCAAAAGTTATTTTAAAGGAAGTGGAATTTTAGGCAAATAAATTTAATTCTGCCGTGCCCCCGATTCAACATTTACTTTCCCCTTCTTTTAAGGGCATCACACTGGGCTCTCAATCCCATTTTTAAGCCAAACTCAGACAAGTACCAGTTCTTACCCTTTCCAGCCAGGTGGCCAGCCAAGAGATTTTGAAGCATTAGCGCTCAACTCATTTAGACTTCCTTCAAGACTGAGTGATTTCTGGGAGGGAATTCAACCTCTATGACCTCCCACTACACTGTACTTTGCTGCTAATCACTCTACCATCAGTCCCTGAAACGCAATTTTACATAATCTGCACTGAGCAAAAGGAATTACAAGTATTCCAACAAGCCTGTTGCTCTACTTCTGCAGTCGAGTTACAATGTTACTCATGTTTTAACCAAGTATTTTCATCTGCCTTTATGTACAGATAAAGCTCTATTTATTTATACATTTTTGTCTGCATATACATGCAGATATATTTTTATGTGCCTGAAAAGACAACTCATTTAAAGACTATGGTGATAAATCCAGAAGCTTAAACAAAAAATATTAAAATAGCCAAGGCGTCCAATAATATATAATGGAAAGGTGAAATTTGAATTGAAAATATTTACACTTTATTCAGGATGTCACATGCACTAATCTGTAATAATCCTGAAATCACAAGATGAGAATGACATTAGTGGTTTGAATGAATACTGACCTCTGAGTCCCACTTTCAAAAATCCCAATTATACACTGCATGCTTGAAGTCCTGGAGGCTCCAGCTGCAGCAGCTGTTTAAAACACATGGCTCCTTCTCTTCAAATTACCAGCAGTCCCTTGCAGAAGTTGCAGAAGGGATCACACCAGTGCCTCAGTTGCCTCCAGCATGTAGAGCACTGATAAGAGGCCAGCACAGCCACACAAACACTGCCGGCTCTAAATTGCAGCAGTTGAAAAATGAGCACATATTACTTCAGCTGCTCCTGCCAGAGAGATGGTAGCTTTTGGCTGAGAGCTGTCTGTCTTAAACTACCACAGCTGGATTTCTCCAGCTGCAGAAAAACTGACTGCAGTTTTTGGTGGTGTTACTTTACAGCGGGTGACTGGTGATACTCAGGCCTGTCAAATGCCACATAAGATTTTTATGATAACATATACGATAGCTGTGCTGTCTTTGAGGATGCTTTCACATTTTAAATCAAATATGGGAAACATTTCTCTGCCAGAAGAACTCAAGGGTCAAATAGGATCATGCCTTTCTTGAAAGCTTCACATCTCCCTCTCCTGTGTGCATTATGCTCTAGCAGAGCTGAGCAGCGTCTCGCATGCAGCTGTCAGAGCCAAAGCCAGGGTTGCCCAAGAGAAGCTGGAAAGGAACTGAAGGAGCAGTGGATGTCAGATGTAGTCTGTAAAGTAAAAAGCAAGTGACCAAGGAAGAAATGAGAAGGCATCAATGGGAATAAGTGCAAGTCAGCAAGGAAGAACAACAAGCTGTCAAAAGATGATTTTTTGATTGTGAGTGCTGGTGTTTCCTCTAGCTTCACTGCAATAAGTCATGAATGGTCAGCAAGAATGGTTCTCTCTCAGTTATTGGAACCTAAATTCAGAAATCCAGACCAGTGCTACAGCAAAGAAAGCAAACTCAGGCTAAGCATTGTATTCATATTCCAGCTACCTCCTTTCACAAGGGAAAAAACAACCAATCTGTCTTGAGTTCAAGAGTTCAACAGTCACACTTAAATGCTCTACAAGTAACACACTGTGAGGTTAGAGCTCCAAAGGAAATATGGGGATCCTCACATAGCTTTGGACTGATAGTGGCAGCACTCTGGCATTTTATAAACCTAATGGAGAAAGGCAAGGCAGAGAGCCTCTTGCTTTTTTGGAAAAGCACAGCTAGAGAAGGGGTTACTGCTCAAGAGAAAACTATAAAAAACTGTTTGTAATATATGCTTATAATTGAAGAACTGCTTAATCCTGTTCATAGGTCTAATAGCTTCTGAGGGAATTTAAATAAGTTAGTGAGGTTTAACATTCCTCTGAGAGATGAGCCCACATATAACTTTGTATTTAATAATTTAAAATCTTTTTGATATGTAGGACCCAGAAAATTGATTACAGTAAATTACATTCTGAACAACCAACCACTTGATGCTATGAATAATGCAGAAAAATGTCAAGACCAGACTTCTCATGTCTGGATGGTCTACTGAGGATATGGGGCAATGGAGGAGCTGGCTGCATAAATGAGAACCACATGCTGTTGAAGAAGAGGAATAACATCATCATTTGCTTCACCATCCTCCTCATTAGCACTAACCACAGAGTGGCAAAATGTGCATAATTTTAGCAATAATGTGAATGGTATAATAATAATAATAATAGAAACCTAATCCCTGAACTGGGCTGAATGTCTAAAGAAGAAAAAGCCTGCCAGAAAATTGAGACCAAAAAAATCCACAAAAGGAACTGGAGAAAAAAAAGGAGATTAAATAGGTAGAATGAACTGGCTTTATTGTGTCTAAGAAGTATCAACTGGGTCAAAGGAAGGGCAATTCAAGTAAAATAGTAGCTCAACCTAAGACACATTAACATGAGCTATTTTACTTCAATAACATATTAATTTATTCAGATTAAACATTTTATATATTATTTCAGTAACCAAGCTAGCTATAAACAAATATAGGTGTATACAAATAAAAAGAATATTAACATTTAAACATAAAAGCCTTGAATCTCCACCTTTCTATCCCTCATCACCCCTCTTCCAGAAATCAATCCCTTTTTTCGAGAATATATTGCTTCAAATTAGCAAGCAAAGAGTTTACCAGTAAGGTCATAAGGTCAAAGACAAACAAAGGGAAACATTATTGGAGAATACAGAAAATGGAATTTCAAAGGTAATAGCAGTGTAAAACTATTTTAAAGCAAGAACATCTCAATACCACATCATGTGAACGAGAGCATTTCTACATCTCAGGCCACTCTGAATTCTACCAACACACTAGTTATCCTTCATCCTCAAGCCCCAATCACACAGAAAATACCACATTCTCAGCCTTTTTGCTGTTACTGAGCTGTTCTCCAAACCAGAGAGTTTTGCCATAATTTTCTTCATACAGGGAAGTGATAAAACAAAATTACTTCATTCAGCCCTCTTTCCATTCCTAAGTAGTTTTTCCATGAACCATCATGGACAATGTGCACTGCAAAACAAAAAACATGCACAGACGATCAAGACAAGGTGTATTATAGACAGAAGTCACACTGTATCAGCTTTACTAGATTTTATTTCTTAAGCAGGTTCTATTTAAGGATGTGTCACAGTTTAACCCCAGCTGTCACCTAAGCACAACACAGCTGCTCACTCACTCACTCCCTCCCTCCATCAGGATGAGAGAATAGAACTGAAAGTACAAAAGTGTGAAAACTCATTGGTTTCCAGCACAAATCAAAACCACAGTCCCATAGCAGCTACTAAGAAAAATTTAACTCCAGCCCAAATCAAAACCACAGTCCCATAGCAGCTACTAAGAAAAATTTAACTCTACTCCAGCCCAAACCAGCACAGGACAGGTGATTTTTCTGTAAAAAGGTGAAACCCTGAAAAATAAGCTATTTGATCTTAGACCTAGTTCATAAATAGAAAGCTTGAGAAACACCTTGGTGACATGAAACCATTAATTGTTGGTTCAAATTTTGTCAGCAGTTGAATGTTGACTGACTAATTTGTAAGAGATTTTTCTGTAAGTTACTTTTATAGGCATTTAACTGAATTTTCCCAAATTTTTTAACATAAAGAGTATCATGAGTTTTGAGGGGTGGTGGGGATTTTTTTTTAGTAAAGGTAAAACAGGCAGGAGACATATGCCAATCTTAAAAAGCAAGACTAAGATGAAAAGTGATCCCCATGTTTTCTTCAGTAGAATTGTATACTTTGATAACTATTTCCAATTGACTCTCTCAAAGGAAACTCTCTTTAGCAGTGAAGATGTAGCTATTTTATTAAGCAGTTCAGTTTGCAGAATAAATTCCATAATCTCTGCAGCAGCATATATATAAGCAGTCATAAATCTCTTTCTGTACATGTCATTTTAATGTCGGTTCCAGTAATAACACCAGATAAAAATCTTTCAGAGCTCTTGTGGTCTCCCAACTCGAAGAGGAAGGCAGCACTGAGGATTCATAGATGCCCACGGTTGAAAAGGAATGCCATGAGTCACAGGGTCTGCAAAAAGTTGCAGAGTTTTATTAGTAAATGATACACACAGAATGGAAAATGGAATAAGCTAGTTCCTTATCTTCTGGTATAAACAGATGGTGGTGGATTTTGAATAAGGGGTAGGATGAAAGACGAGAGAAAGAGATTAAAAAGAGGGAGAGGGAGAGCAACAGGGACAGGGACAGGATTAAAGACAGCACTGGATTCTAGCAAAGATACTGAAATGTACTACAGGTAATTTTTGTCTGGCAAACCATATCCTGTATTTTCTAATTGCAGAAATATTCTGTGTATGTGACTAGAATTTTCCATCATGGGGCACAGCAAGGTCAAACTTCTACTGTAGCTCCACATTTTCTTTCAAGTATCTGTTACAGTCATTTGACTGCTGCATACACAGCACACAGACAAATAAATAAGGAGAGCATTAAACAAAAGCCAGATAAAAGGTGATTGCTGAGAGCTGTGAACTAATGATAATGCTTTTTTTCTTGTTTTCAGTGATGTATTCAGCAGCATACCTGCAATGACTAAAGTAGCAGATAATCCCTCTATGTTCTTGTAGAATCCCAAGGATCCCAATTATTGTCAGAGGGCTACATTTCTAGTCCTACAAATAGCATCCACCAATTTAAAATTTTCCCTCTTAAAAGGGCTGAAAAGAGTGACATCTCTTTTACACTTCTGTTGTCATTGCAAATCTGTGTCTGCCCATACTACATCAATATGATAGCTTTTCTAATTGGATCTATTTGTGGGAGGAGGAAGGATCAGTAGCAGAGAGAGACATAGAGATACATTTTCAGAGCTGAGCTAGGAAAAATATTGAAGCTGAAGTTTCATCAGTATGACAGGAGCTCTGCATCTGATTTCCATGAATATGGAAAAACAGAAAATCTTTCCTTATAAGAGTGTATTTTTAGAAAGAGATGAACATTTTAAATCAGATGCTGTAATTATTTTTTTTAACAAAAAAAAAAGTCTGAAAGCACCCACTTAGAACATTTAACTAAATCTCTGAAGATGCACGAATTGTTTATGAAGAACAATGGAGAGACAGAGATACAGCCCATGATGGGCAGCAGAGAGTGACCCAGGTGACCAGAGGCTGAGCTCTTCATAGGCTACGGGTCTCTCCTCTCTCAGTACCATGACAGAGAAAACTTTGCTAGAAATACAGCTTCTATGCTGGTTTATTGCATCAGCCATTGTACAAAGACTAATGTCCAAGTATGCAAAATGTCTTTAACTCCTCATCATATTTTAATGGAGTAGAAAAAAATCAATGGCCTTTTACTCACTTATGAATTCACATGAGATACAGGTATTTAGTAAGGAACCATAGAAATGGTTCAGCTCATGACTCACTGACTGTATTACTCATGGATCTGGACTTCTGCCAGCCCCTTAAAAAGATAAGTAGTATGTCTTTCTTTTTGTCTAGCATCAGTACAGGAAGATATTGATACCAGAAGTTGTCAAAATAAAACCCCAAACCACTCCCTTCTACCCCTCAAAAAAATAAAACAGTATGGGGCAGGATGGTGCATTTGTCAAAAGTACAGTTGACTTGAAATGGCTTATTGTTTTACCCCAGACATACACAAGGTTCAGGTTATTCAAAAAACAAACCTGCCTTTTGGTATTGTTTTGCCTAATGAAGTAGAAATTAATGGTTTAGAAATTATAGTTTTACATCAGGTTATGGGAGATGAAGATCCTATTCATGGCTCAGCCTGAGGGATGGAGAATTCAAAGCTCATACTTTTCACTGCCCAAGAGAGTGTCTTGACCACTGACTAAAAAAGGATGATCTCAAGCCCTTGCTGTGAAAGCTAATCCATTTTGTAAAAGCTACAAGTCCAGTGGCAGCACGAATAGTGCCCAAGTGGCCCAGCTTCCAAGCGAGGTATTTTTAGCTCACAGCACCTCTCAGATTGCGTAACATGAATTTTGACTACAAAACTCCATAGTTTTTGGCTTATCATCTTAAAACAATACGATTTTAATTAAGTCTTGCAAAGCTAAAGAAGAATAAATTTATTTAAGTCAAAATTTCTTCCCTTTTCTCATCAAAATACATAAACTAAAAATTTCAAAGCCTATCTATTGTCTACCATAGTGCATAGAAACAAACTAATTTTCAAAATTTCTGTATAGTATTTTTCAAAGATGCTTTCAACACACTGGGGGGGGGGAGGGGGAATGATGTTAATAACTTGTGAATAACCTTTCTAGTTGCTGCTGCTTTTTTCAAAAAGCTATTTATTTTTGGTTCAGGTGTTTGTTTAAAGCACAGAGGCTTTGTAAGGTCAGCCTGAACACAGAGTTATTGCTTAATTGTAATAGCACTTCCATGACACTGCCATTTAGCTCTCTTAAGTGACTTCACACAGAGGGATATGTTAAAATTCTTGTCTCACTGCCTTTAGTTCTGCTTCATGCTAAATGGATCTCGCACTGCGGCATTCCTGCCAGTAGCAATTTTTCTTACAACAAGCATCTCTAAACTTAAGAGATAAAGTCTGGCTGCTGCTGCAGTGCTCCCTGAATTTCTGTTTCAGGTAAGAAGCTTCTGAATCAGCAAAAAATTTTATATGTAATTACTGGAGTCAATTTTCAGCGTAATATCTATATTCCCTTTCACAGAATTATATTTGTTGCTTTGATTTTTGGAGCTTGTACCTTCTATTAAGGATGTGGATTATGGGGACAAACTTATCATGGCCTGTTGCAATAGGACAAGGGGTAATGGTTTTAAACTGAAGGAGAGTCTATTTAGATTATATATAAGAAAGAAGTTTTTTTTTTACAATGAGGGTGTTGAAAACTGCAGCAGGTTGCCCAGACAGGTGGTAAATGCTCCACCACTAGAAATATTCAAGGTCAGATTGGATAGGACTCTGAGCAACCTGATCTAGTAAAAAATGTCCCTCCCTGCTCACTGCAAGGAGTTGGAAGCAGATGACCTTGGAAAGGGGTAGTAAGTAACAGCATTGTGTCCCTGGCTGGCTACAGAGGCTGCCAAGAGAGGGACAGTGAGAACTGAGGTTTAGCAGTTCTTTTCAAAGTTCTTTTCCAGTATACATACATAAGTCCATGGGCCCTAATGGGATGGATCCACTTGTGCTGAAGGAGGTGGCAGATGTCACTTCAAAGGCCATTTTCAATAATCTTATTGGTTATATTGACTGGAAGAAATATGTAAAGATTGGAGGAAAGCCAGGTGTCGTCCTACTGTTAAGGAGGGCAAGAAGGACAGTTAAGGGAACTACAGGCCGGTCAACCTCACCTAAGTCCCTGGAAAGGTGACAGAGCTGCTAATCCTGGAAAATATTTCTAGATATATGAAGGACAAAAAAGGTCATCAGGATTAGTCAGCAGGGCTTCTCCAAGGGGAAATCACGATTTAGCAATTGGATTAACTTCCATAATGAAATGAGTGGGTTTGTAGGTGAGGAGAGAGCAGTAGATATTGGCTATCTGGACTTCAGAAAGGCCTCCCATAAGATGCTCATAGACAAGCTGCTGGAGTATGGACTGGATGAGTACACAGGCAGGTGGATCGAAAGCTGGCTAAATGGCCAGGCCCAGAGGTGGTGATCAGAGGCATGAACTATTGTGACAGGTCAGTAACTACCAGTGTACCTGTGTACCCCAGGGGTCAATACCGGGTCCAGTCCCTTGGAACATCTTCATTAATTATGTGGGTGACTGGGTAGCAATTTTGTTCATATTACAAAACTGGGAGGAGTGGATGATACACCATGATGGTCATGGTGCCATCCAGAGGGCTCAAACAGGCTGGAGAAACAGGTTGATGGGAGCTTCATGAAATTCAACAAGGGCAAATGCCAAGTCCTGCATGCACAGAGGAACAGCCCCAGGCACCAGTAAATGCTGGGACCATCCAGCTGGAAAGCAGCTTGGCAGAAAAGGACCTGGGTGTTCTAAGTGGACACTTATCTGGCCTTCTTGTGACTTTACAGCAAAGAAGGCCAGTGTTATCCTGGGTTGCATTAAGAGCAGTGTTCCTAGCAGGCTGAGGGAGGTGATCCTTCCCATCTGCTCAGCGCTGTCGAGGCCATGCTTGAAGTATTGTGTCCAGTTCTGGGCTCCCTAGCACAAGAGACGGATATACTGGAAAGAGTCCAGGCACACAAAGTTGATTAAAGGACTGAGACACCGCACTTATGAGGGAAGGCTGACAGAGCTGGGATAACTAGCCTAGAGAAAAGAAGGATCAGGAGGGGTCTTATTAGCATATACAGATAGCTGAAAGGAGGTTGCAAAGAGGATGGAGCCAGGCTCTACTCAGTGGAGCCCAGTGACAGGACCACAGGCAATGGGTACAAACTGAATTACAGTTTGGGGAATTTTTAGCAAAGTCAATGGAAATCAAGAATCAAGAAGAATTATTTCTCATTATACTTTATTTAATTGCTTATTTGGTTCTCTTTGGGCACAGGGGAAGGGAAAAGATAAGCAGTTTACTTTAATCAAGTGAATTACCTTTAAAGTCTGAAATTATGAGATTACTTCCCTTATGATTAAGGCAAAACTATTGTCAGTATCACTACTAATAAGTTTTAAACTGTTCTTGAATGTGTTTCTAAACTAAATGTAGGACTAATGCTTGAACTCCAGGGTTTATCCCAGCACAACTCATAAGTCATTGTTGTCTAACCCAAGTTAGATCTATGACTGGCTTTTTCCTCAGCTGCATCAGTGGTCATCAGATTTCTCTAAAACAGTGGTACGTATGAGATTTATATTAAATCTTTGCTTTCTTTGCTGCTCTGCCCTAATGTACAACCAAACTGTGAGAACAGAGAATGGAACACAGAGGTCCAAACTTGGGCTGAACATGTTACCATGGAAGAAAACAGGACCTCTCTTAATTAGACAAGGACCTGTCCCAGGCAGAGGACACCCCGGAAAGAAACACAGTGCCTAGAAAAGCTCACTGAAGAGGGCTTTACAGCCTCTAAGCAAAACGTGCTTCTCACTACAGACGTCACAACCACAGTAACAGAGGGTAATTCAAACAGAACTGGGGTAAACCATGGTAAACCCATGGATTGGGTTAATTAAAGCATTAAAGGAATGGCTGTCTCATCTGTGCATCCACAAGCCCCTCTCCTGAAGGACTGAGGATTCAAATCAGCAGCCTTAGTATCAAGACAGAGTAGAACCAACAGGTTTATATGCACAAAAGGAATTTAAATCATCCTAGTTTGATCAAGTCACATACATTTATGCCTTCTTAATCTGAATTGATAAAGAAGTCCCTCTTTATCTTAACACCAATCGAGGTAACAAATAATTATCTATTTATTTTTCATTAATAATTTCAAATTGAGCATTTTTCTTACTTTCTCCTTTGTCAGGATCAAATACCCACTTTTTTTTTTACACGGCTTTAGTGATGGCTTCTAAGAAACTGCCTGCAATTCAAAAGCTCAAGAGGTGCTACACTTTCAGACAAAATATCATTATAATTAGTGATTAGTGATTCTTAAAAACAAAAGTGATAGAGATCAAATTATAATGTTTAGGCAAACCACATTTACTGACCAGTGTAAGTTCAATCGCAATAACTATGATTCCTGTCATAGCTGACTTAATATACAAGTCAGTATATTCAAAATAAAAAATGCCAGGTTTCACCCAAGCTTCTAAATCCTCCAAAGTAAAAAGCTTACCTGAGTGCGTCTAGAGAAATAAAAGTTGCAGAATTTAAAATATCTTCATTTGATCTGTACAATCTCAGCAATTCTAGAAAAGGATGGACCCTTCTTAAGTCTCATACAGACCTTGACTACCAACAGTGTTTGGACAGGATCTTTAAAATTTCTCAAAGGAATAGGAATAATATCAAATGATGTTTAGCCAAAAGTTTCAAATGCATGCATTTTATTTCCTATGATACCCTAGATAAATGGCATCATTTTATTTTTTGTTTCTTGGTACTTAAATTTTGGGGGGTTCACTCTTAGAAAGGTACTTAAAGCTAAAATCTTCAATACGCTCATTTCCTGTAGCATGAGGCTTCAAATCCTAATGCTTTATAAATCATTTTCACACCAACAAAAGGTTTTTTCCCATTTCTGTCAAGATCAATTTTTCCTCTTCTAGCTCACCATCCTTAGCTGCTTTACTGCTCTTCCCCAACCTCATATGATCACCAGACATCAGTATTAGTGGGAATGTTTTCATGTCTCCTAAGCCTTTAAATCCTCTTGTCTATTAATGCGCCAATCTATTGCGGTTGTGTACAAAATAAGTCCACAAAGGAGCTTTCAGTGCCATGCCAAAAGGAAAAGATTTCTCTCAGAGGACAGTTTGGGGCCTGTCCACTAGTAAATTTTTTTCCTCTCACCACATTTTTACTTCTTTAAAACTCTTTATGTCTTCTACTTCTCAAAGGAGATCATTTAGACTATTATCCAATGTCCTGCACTGCTCTTGGTGATACAAACGGGAAACTACACCTAACCTCAACACCTTAAAATCCTTTTCCAATAGATCTTAAAAGTCTAAATCAAATATGCTATGTTTTCTCAGCAATAAATATCAACAAAATTATTGCATATTGACATTTCTCTCACAGCAGAAATAATCAGGATTTGAATTTTCCATCTTCATGTCACATTTCACCAGTGTCTAAAAACTAATATGATAACAGCTGCAGGCTTACCTGGCTTGCAACTTTTGTTTTTCAGCCAGTATAAAGAACTACAGGTACGCTTAATGTGAAAAAAGAAAAATTAAAAAGGCGAAGAAAATACTTTGAATCCCAATCCCATTGGTCTGTTCCAGCTACTGCAGGGAAGAGAAATTCTCATGATTATCAATGATGTGAATAGCAAAGAAATTCTGTTTTACATACTTTTTTCTCACATCTGGCATCAGTAAGTGTGATTTTGTATTTGGTTTTTCATCTGATTTGTAAGATGATTTCTTTTTTGTCTAGATAAGAAACACAAATCTTGGATAAATTAGAAGTATTAACATGATATAATAAAGGATGGAAAACCTGACCCACCCAGCATTTACCATCTCCCTAAACCATATGGAGAAATGCCAGTACTGTGGAGAAAGCTGAAGTCTTCACGAACAAAGGGACACCAAGTGCAAGGTCTCATGCCTTCCAAAGTGGAAGGTTCTCAGGAAGGGAATCCACACAGCAGCTCCAAGAAACTCTTTTAATGAAGGTGACCTGCAGTCTTTGAAACCTGTGTTGCTATAAAGCCTCCTGACTATTTGCTCTGCCAGAGAGTTTATGCAATCAATACTTATGATTGTCTGATATCTCTAAGGGTTTCTTACAGCGTACAGAAGCCATATTTTACTACCTTTCTGTACAGAACCACTGCTATTTATGAATGTCTATTCAAATAAGAGACATATTTTTTATTTTACATGACTAAGCTACCAATCAAATGAGATTCTGGTAATAAAAAATTGGAAATGTCTAGTAATTTCTATTGGCTTTAACCTCAGCATGATCTATCTTACCTACCTGTGCTTACAATACTTTCTGTTTGTCCATCTACTTGATTTCACTGATTTCCTAAATTATGCAGTTAAAAAAAGCCAAAAAAACTTCTGTTATGTAGCTAACTCTACCTGCAATCTTTTTTATTTCCTTTAATCTTGAGACTCCAAAGACTTCAAGAGAATACAAAACTCACAGAAATTGAATTCTGAAGGAAATATCCAAAACTGGCCAAAAGAGAGAAGTGATTTCCAGTTCTTGAATGAAGAGGTGGTGAAGGCTGCAGAAAAAAAAGAGCCCAGCTAAAATAATTTCAAGATAAAACATTATATCAGGTTTGTTTGTACTAGAAACACTGTTTTAAATAAAAATCATCTATCATGTTTTTATTTCTCTGATGAATACCTCAAAAATATTGCTAATTTTTCATTGAACAGTTCTCAACAAGAACCAGTCAAAATATTCTTTGAAGCATCACCAAACTCTGCCTTCAGGAGCTCTGCTGCATTCTGTCTGGCATATGATCACAAAGTGGAGAAATAAGATTGAGGTACAAACACTGAATAAGACCTAAAAATCATTCATATCAGCTGTCTCTCACTTGGGCTAAGAAGCAAACAAGACCCTCTGAACAACAGCTGGAGACTAGTTTATAGCTATCAGCACTTTGCTTTTGGTAGACAAATGCTTGATATTTGTTGATATGATGCCATTAAAATATTATAACATGCCCATACTTTAAATTCACAACTCCCAAAGAGCTTGCCATTAGGCTCAGACAGAAGTCATTAACACACTAACAAGGCAGCAAGAATACTGCAGGGAAAATAAAATTTGACTTAGTTATCAGCTTCATAAAGTACATCAAAGAGTACAGATGGAATGGCTGTACCTGTCAGTGCATTTACATGCTCCATGTATTACTCTTTTCATAGCCTTTCCTACTGTATTTCTTATTTCGTTCTTAGCTTAAATCAGAGACCAGCAAGCAAGGTACACTATGAATTCACAAATTTATCTCTCTGGTGATACAAGAATGATATTGCAGAGAGTCTGCCTGGGTTGGAGTTATGATTCTTCACAGCAGCTTGTACAGTGCTATGCTTTGCATCTGCAGAAGTGTTGGTGCCACACCAGCATTTTGCTTGTTCCAGAGCAGTGCTCATACACCATCAGGGCTCTCCTTCCAGCTCCACACCACCCAAAACCAGGAGGCTGGGAGCGTACCTATACTGTCTATGTTTCTTGGTGTTGTGATGATGTTACTTTGATTTTGGTGTGAGGAATTTTTGTCGTTGCTGCAAGCAAAATTCATGAAAAGTATGTAATGTAAATATTCTTGATGATTCATAAATGTGTGTTTCTAAGAGATGGGGGGTGGAATGTACTGCATACAGGTGAGCTGGGGACACCTGGGAAACCATATTTAAAAAAAGGCACAGGAGGTGTGGGAGAGAGGAGTGAGGAAAAATGTGGGAGAAACAACTCTGAAAACACCAAGGTCAGTGAAGAAGCAGGAGGAGGTGCTTCAGGTTCAGGAGCAGAGATTCCCCTCCAGCCTATGGTGAGACCCCAGGGATCTATCCTAAAGGACTGAAGCCTGTGGAAAAGACCCACAAAGGAACAGTTAGTGAAGAACTGGGTACCCCAGGAAGGACCCCATCCTGGAGAAGGCGAAAATTTTCCCCAAATCAAGACTGCTTTGCCCTTGATGATAAGGCATCTTCCCATCTTAATCTCAACCCACAAGATTTTCCATCTTATTTTCTTCCTCTGTGCTGTTGAGGAGGGGGAATGAGAGAGAGGCTGGGTGGATATCTGACAACAAGACAAGGTCAACCCAACGCAGCTGGTTCAGGATATGGAGTTCTCAATCCCAAATGTTCACTATGGCATTAGTCCATGTATCCTGTGCGCATATTATCTCCCTAAGTGCAGCTATAAGAAATGTAAAAGCAAGAAATTGTTGCCATTCCACATTTATTTCCCACTCACAGCTTGAATAATAATTTCACTCTGCCACGAAGAGGCAGTTTCAAAGGTCTAAATGTCACCAGTAGAGCTTCTTCCTTACAAATACTGATATTGAATTTCAGTGTCTTTCACTTCATCCGTCAGTAGAAAGTAATATTTTGTCAGTAATTCAAGCAATTCTAATTGACAAAATCTGTGCTCTTAATGTGTGTCAGTCAGGCATCATAATTGTAAAATCAGTTTTCACAGAACCATCAGTATAATGTAATGAATAATATTGCAGAAAGACAGCATAAGACACAGAAGGAAATTAAGTGGTAAAGGCGAGGAAAATTTTGAGATTCACAGCTCACAGAAAGACAAGTAAAAGTTTAGTACCATATCAGTTATGGAAATATTTGTGCATCTGAAGCATATATTGCAACCCTATTTTGTACTTAGTCAAATATCTCTAACAGAGGAAAATTAAAAGGAGAAAAAAATTACCGAAATTAGCATTGTATTTCTAGGCTGTCCATGTTACATTATTATACTATATGATGTAATACATGTCATTCATATTCTAACCTATAATTTATAATAACCATACAGAAGTAAGCTTACACAGTGCAATAAATATGGCTAAGAGCAATCATTACTTTATTGCACAAAATTTATCTAGTGTTTGAACTAAAGTTCAAGAGAATTTTGTGATGATAAGAAGGTTCTGGGAAAGTACCAAGCATATGCAAAATTTCTCAATGTGTTTTGTGTTGCTTTATGTGCAGAAAAAGTCACTGAAATATGTCAGCAAAAAGTGCTTGTCCCAGATCAAACCATCATATATATGCACCTTGTATTCAAAGATATTTGTACTCAGGTAAATTTATGGTAAGTTTAAATTGCTTTAAAATATAACCTCATCTTTAAATTGAAAAGTATCTCAAAACAGACGTGAGGAATATGCATTACATACTAACTGAGAGTTTTTAAAAAGGTGAAAAAAAATCATCTTTATGGTATTAAAATAGCAATTTTCTTTCAGTGAGTTAATAAGTCTTGCAAGTACACATTTCTGTACTCTAAACTGGTGCCTTAGTAAATGAAAATAATGGAGGTTGAGAATGGGATTTTGCATCTCTATAGTATTGCCCTAGGGCTAATCCTAAATCTTATAACTGCTTAAAATACTGTATGTGGTTTTAATAGAAAATAGCCACTTAACTCACTTTAACAGCTGACAGCTCAAAAAGGTTCTTGCTTATCTCCTGAAAAATTGACACAGTGACAGTATATGGAAGCTCCTTTTCTGTATCTCCTAGGTGACACTTAATATGAATTCAATTCAGATAACATCCTTGTTGTCAGTCAAACAGGAAAAGCAAAAAAAGTGTCCACACGCCTATACCCAGTAAAGAAATGCTAAAGTGTCCACAGAGATCAGTATGTAAGCTTCTCCATATTCCTAAAAGTTATAGTGAAAGCAAAAAACGCAAACAAAAACTAACACACACACACACACAAATAATTCAAAACCTAATAATAATTCACTAAATAAACTAGAAATTATATATTCAGGTGAACATTTTGGCTTGTATTATATATTACTGCCTGAAGAGTACTGCCTGGAAAATCCCTGATTGGAGAATAAATTCTTTACTGCAGACAGATCTGGCAGTTTATGACCATGCTTTACAGAGGTTCTTCTTTTTTAAGACCTCTTCTAAGACCTCTTCCTTTTTTAAATAGGAACAGTTCCTTTGCATGCCTCAATTTACACTATATTGGTCTGGAGACCAGTATATGGAAAATGTATTTTTTATGTCTTCCAGGCTCAACTTAGAAATTATAGGGACAAAATTTCACAAACAATAATGCAGAATTTCATCCAACTCAGTTATTATTGGGTTGCATATTTCATTATACATGCATCTATTTTACATCTGCTTAAGTAGGTCTTCAAAAGACAGTTATTATCTGCCTTCACAATTCAAGATTAGTCATTAAAATACAATGCATTTTATTAGCCTATATAGAGCAAAAACACTAATCTAGAAAACACTTCTCTTTTGCTATTCAGTTTGACATTTGACACTGCATTTTGATCTCAAATGTGGAAAGTCACTGTAAACCTATTCCATTTTTTTCTCCTCATTCTTTCTTTAAAACCAAAGCCAAAACTACAATCCTTTATCAAGAAGGACATAAGGATTACTTTTACCTGAACTCTAACATATGGTATATTTATCACATTTTACTTGCTTAAAAACTGAAGGTACACCAAAACACAGAATCTTTCACCACTGATTGAGGAAATCTGTTGTATAGTCTCTCTCCTCACAATACCTTATTTTGTTCTGTCATTATGTCCCACTGAAAAGTTATTCCACAAAGATATTCATATATCTACCAGTAGTTTTATTTTCAAAAAAAAAAAAAAACCAAAACAACCCACCATATTTCCAAGTACAACAGAAAGCTATGCATTAATATTAACTGCAAATTTGTTTTTAGGTATATTTAGCAATTTCCTCTAAAAATCATTCCCAGTATATATCCAACCTAGCCCATCAACCAAACTGCCAAAATATTTCAAGAGGTAAGGAAAATTGGATTAATTTCAAAGTCAAAATAACAATGATTTCATCTTAACCCCTTTCATATCAATTCTACATTCTCAAATGTTCATGTGAAAATAGTACAAACTTAATGAAGGCTTGTTTCAAAGCTACAGTTTTCAAGATTTTCCTCTTAGTTTTATAAAATCTTTAAATCTATTTATAGCTCCCCCCCCCTTAAGAAATCTATAATTCTTATATCAGTATTAACTCCAAATATTCAAAATATTAACCAAGCAGGCAGAACGTATTTTTTTATACAGATACTCTATTTTACCCTCTGAACCCTGGACTACAGCTGGGACAAGTTCCTCTCGTGCACAGAAAGACCAGAGACCATTTTGAATCACTCGAGCTCAGCTTTGGGCTACGTCCAGGAGTGCGCTTGCGCTGAGGCACACATCATCTTCATACGCACTCTCCTCCAGGTGAAGCAGGATCCAGCCCTGCTTCAGAATCTATATCACAGTAGCAGAGTACCATGTTGCGAAAGCTCTAAAAGAAATGGAGAATACTAGCCTGATCACGCCTGTCTTTAATGCAGCCCCTTAGCTTCTGAATCAAAAGTTCTTTTGGAGCATCTTCTGGTTTGACCCTCTCTGCCCAAATGCCTGGTCATAAGGTAAAACATTTAAAAAAGCAAAAATCTTTAAAACACATGCTCAAATTTCCAGTTTAAAATAAACAAATTTTAATATCAGATTGCAAATTTTTAAGTCCGCTCCTCTATAAAATAGTTATCAGAACTAATGTCTATTTTATTTCTTTTTTGACTGATAATCAAATAAGAAGTTTCACGTTAGGCCTGTGGATTAGAAATTGTGTTTCTACTTTACCCTGTGTCTCTTGCCTAGGAATGACAGCTGAGATGAGCTCTCAGGGGCCAAGAGGGAAAATGCACCAGAATCTAAGTCAAAACTCCAGGCAGCTCACTTGAACTCTGAGTATCTCAGCCTAATGAGTAGCTAAAACATACTAGAATTAAAGGTCCCACAAAATATGCAACAAGAATAATGTAGAAGAATCAAAACATATTTACTTTTCATGACATATCAAATTATAACATTCTGTTAAAAGTATGTTTCATCAGTCAGTGAAATTCTGTTGAAATTTCATTGACAGCTGCACCGAACTGGGACAACGAAAAATGCTATGGCCATATTTGGTCTTCAGGCAGGTCTAATGGGTTATTTTGAATGCATACTGGGAATGGAAAACAAGGTTTTAAACTATTTTTGGCATGCATTTGAGTTAACCTTTATGTTCCACTTCCTGAATATTATTGTCCTTCTCATGGCAATGCAAAGTGCCCCATCTGACAAAAATACATAATAAATATAGACTACCTATGACCCTAATATATGTATTAGATTGTAAAATGGTCTTTTCTGTCAGTTTGTCTGAAAGTATTTGGGTCAAGTACATTGTGGCAAAACAGGAAATATATTTTCTTCTTTCCCTGCTCTATCACAAAGGTGAAAGTTATATTGCTACTGTTTGCCCTGGAACGCACCTCTTTTCCTGTCAATCCAGCATAAACTTCAGCAAAAAAGAAAATCTAACTACACATTCAAAAGAGGAAAATGTCAAGGGCAGATTTATTTTGTATCACTTAAAGCATGACATGAATAATTGAGTGAGTTATTTTTCTGTTTGGTGAGAAGAGAAAAATGTATAAATCCCATCATTCAGAGTGAAACACTACCCCCACTCAACTGTTTACACATGTTATTAGAAACCATAAAGTCAAAATCACATGCCTAAAATCTATTTTGAAAATAGTGAGCTTGTGAAGAGCATATATTAATTACACAACTTGCCTTGGCAGGACTAGAAATTTTATATTGCTTTATTAAGAACAATTTTTTTTTTCCTTTGGCCTAAAACTTGCTTTAGACTTCATTAATTAGTAATTACATATAACACTTACAGGCCAGAACAGTGCCATGAAATGTTATTGAAGAAAACCTAAGGAATTATAACATTGTATTTTACTTGTGTAAAGGGGTATAATATAGAAAAAAGAATTCTGACATACTTGCTTCAAAAATTAACAATTGACAATCTGTGAATGAAGGATTTGGAAAGTTCATTATAGATGCATTTGATAAAGTGCATTTATACCTAGCTAATCTGAAAACTATTGCTTAAAGCAGTCCCAAGATACTCATCACCATCAACACATGAATGCTAAATAGCCAGGCAGTTTTGCTCAAGCTGGAGTTTTGTACATCAGGCAAGAAAGGCTTTTTAACAAAGCAACTCTGTCTGATTCAGAATGGCCTCCAATGCTGTCCAAAATGATGGCTCAGCCTTCACTACATTAGGAAAATACAAGAACTCACACATAGACTACTGCAGTCTGACACCTTAATGCAACTGACTCCTGCACAACGCTACAGCTGTAGCTCCAGGGACTGAATTCCCCCATTGTTGGCACCCAGTCGTTTGCTAGACTGGCACAGTGCTGGCCAGCTGGCAACACAGGAGCTGGCCCAAAGCCCACAGGATGCTCCCGGCTGCCAGCAGCCTAGAGGACACTGCCTGAGAAGCCAGCCCAGGAGAAAGGGGCTGCCATCACAGCCCAGACCACCAGCCCGTGGCACAGCAGTGACTTGGCAGCGGTAGCTGCCACCACTGCCTCCTCCATTTCATCCCCTTTGACAGGAGCAGCCCACCTCCCTGTGCCAGACAGAGCACACAGTGACAGTCACTGGCAGTGGGAAGAGAGACTGAAGAGAGAGAAAGGAAAGGGGAGGGTTAATGAAGTGCCTGTAACATTCTTGTAGCAAACAAGTTTGCAATACCGGGCAGTAAGATCAAGCATGCTGCATGGCCGAAGTCTGTATCTTCCCTCAGCTCCAGGAAAATCATCAATATAAGACAGACTCTTAAAAGGCTGCACATGGAGGCTGGCCTTTCCTGTAAAGTTTGCTCAGCATTCCTCATACCTGAGGTACAGGGGTGCGTATATATACATACACACACACATATATATATACACACTCCTATAGATACAGGTATATACAGAGAGAGAGTATTCCTATTCCTGCAGAAAAAGGGAGCAAAAATCAAATTTTTAATCAGTCGGTGAAAGAGATAATTGGATGTACTTACATTGGATGTATTTACATTTCTATATCGGGATGACCTTTCTTAATCCAATTTCATTCCCCTAGAATCCCAGCAACAAACTCAGGTCAGGAACAGAGCATAACTATTAGAAAAAAAAGTATTTAAAAGGTTCACCTGAAGGGGTAAAGAAACCAAAGAGCAGGATCAAATCCTGATAGTCTCTCACCTTGCAGAAGTCTGAGACACTTTGCCTGCCCTGGCACCTCACTTCAGACCCATCACATGAGACTGACAAGCCCTCCTTTCTCTCCCAGTTCCACGTAATTCAAGGTTTTTTGCCTAACAGTTTGCTGTATCCAAGCTCAGGATAAGTAATAACTAGTCAATCTCAAAAGGTTTCAAGGTTTAATTCAGAGAAACATCTGAAGGGCCTAATATCCCTTCCAGCATAATGAGCTGAATAGCTCATGGGAATCAGGTCTCTGTTGACATTTCCAGTAACTTGTTTTTAACAAGGACTGAAATGTTACAACAGCTTTTCCTGTTATTTCAATATTTCTTCATATTTTCCTAAGGAAAATCAGACATAATACGCAAGGGATGTGAAGGAGGGCATAGGGAACAGAGGGGGAGGATGGACATGATGAACAGCAGAAAATTAAATTAAAGGAACAAAATTTAAAAGTACCTCAAGCTTTAATCAAAACATTCAAAGGTTTTTAGGTAGCTAGTTATCCATAGTTTCCAATTTTGTTGTCAATTTTTTCCCAAATGTTTAAATCTAGAGCGAAGAAACCATCTGACATTGTATCATAACAATATCACATCTTTGGCAAAGATGTGTGAGCTCTTCTTCAGTATTGTTTTACTTGAAATGTGCTTGTTTGAGCTACCGAGCCAGGCTAAATGTGAGTAATTATCCTGAGGTAACATAATCCTTGTCTACAGAGTACTTATTTTCCATAGGTCATGGCCTGATACCTAAGTTCTGCTTTAGTCTCAGTATGGACATAATACAAGATAGCAAGATGTGTCATTGATTTGCTATATGCAACCTTGAAATTCAGTCACAGATAAGGTTCTTATAACAAGCAAAGATTCTGTTCAACTGCACATGTAAGCTTTTCAAAACAACATTTCTTAATGTACATTTTTCCTCAGTTTTAGGTCTTTGCAAAGTGTCAGCCTGTGTGATTTCCAAATTATGTGACAGAACTACTCATTGCCCACATACCTGCATCTTTGATAATTCTACCCCCACAGGGTTAACTTCTGTTTAATAACCAGTTTTATTCCTCTTCCCCATGCAGTGGTTGTCCTCTGCAGCCATGGCATTACATCACCCTATGACACAGTTAAGGCAAAAATGCATTCTTGAACAGATTGTTCCCTGCTGCAATTCCTTTAAAGCCAACTCATTTTCATCAAGGGTGAACTCGGATCACAGTCTTTTAAAATGAACTCCTCAATATTTATTGAAGGCAATCCAAAGAATGACTTGTTTCAAAAAAATTCTCATGAAAATTTTTAATGTACCACTGGGTACTATTTCAAGGCAGGAATGGTGTATTTACCACTAAAATATACAATAGCTTCTCAACATTCCAAGACACAACTACCTTTTAAGTTCCTGAAGTGAAAAGGTCATGGCAAAGACTTCCTGAGTGGATTTAATAAACCAATAATAGGTCTAGGTCTCCAGTTCTTAGGTAGGGCTTGTCCTTGGTTACTTACCCATGGTTTATAGAGCACAGAAAAGTTTACAAATATTACTTCATCAAATGTTAAACCAGTTATTCTTACTTTTCTCTTAAGCATAATATCCTTTTTCCATTACCTTTCATTTTGCCTTGTGTTGCTTAATTTTTTGACATCCAAATACAGAGGTCAGGAGCTATTCCAATTGTATTTTAATATTTTATGGTTTTGACGTTCTTTGTCCGTGTCTTAATCTGTCTCTATCAAGTCTGGGGGGTTGCATTAGTCTCAAGAATATAGAAACAGCTAAATTTTTGTGCGTGTCTCACATCAAATATAATACCAATAGCTGAATATAATACAAATATAATACCAATAGCTGAAAAAAAAAAAAAAATTACGTTTTATGTAATGTCAAAAAATGAACCATGCCACTCTACTTGAATTAGAAGGGGTATGTATGTAATCTCATAAAATCCAATATATTTTGATCCACAATACATTTAGTACTTCAATGAACCAGCAAGAAGGTGATAGTCACACAAATTGCACCATGTTAACAGATTTAAGATTATATTTCTCTCTGACAGAATATAAAAATAACAGGACAAGTGTTAAAAACCACACCAAGGTCTAGCATGATACTGTCAAAATGATGTCTACAATTGGAACGGTTTTGTCTTGAAAGCCAGATGGTTCATCCCCAATACGGCAGAAATTAGTTTTGAAATATTCTGTTTAATGTTGGTTCAGCCTCACCTTGAATGTTGTGTGCAGTTCTGGGCCCCACAATTAAAAAAGGATGTCAAGGTACTTGAACTCATGCAGAGGAGAGCAACAAAGTTAATGTAAGAGCTGGAAGGAATGACCAAGCAGGCTGAAGACACTGGCTTTGGAGAAAAGGAGGTTGAGGGGTGACCTCTGTTCTCTCTGCAGCTTACTGAGGACAGGAAGTGGACAGGAAGGTCCTGGGCACTTTCCCTGGCTACCAGTGACAAGACACATGGGAAAGGTTCAAAGCAATGTCAGGAGAGGTTCAGACTTGACATTAGGAAACATCTCTTCACTGAGAGAGTGGTCAAACAGTGGAGCAGGCTTCCTAGCGAGGAGGTCAATGCCTCAAGCCTGTCTGTGTTTGAGAATCATTTAGACAATATCCTTAATATACTTTAGCTTTTGGTCAGCCCTGAAGTGGTCAGGCAGATGGAACAGATGATATTGTATGTCCCTTCCAACTGGAACTATTCTACACTTTTCAATTCTGAATCTTAACATTTTTAAAACCACATAGAGCAAGACATCTGTTTCCTGATAACCCACATTCAAAAAGAGTTTTGCCCTCATTAAAGGGGCAGGACTTGACCCATTTTTATGAAGCAAAGAACAATACAGACCCCTTTTCACCCATTAAAATAGCAAGAGATGAACGTCATCTTTTCAACTTAGTTATTTTTCCAAACATGTTGCAATGCTGGTTCTGCCAAACTTGTCTCTTTCTTGCACTGTTCCCAGTGCAGTTTGCCCCAGAAGATGGACACAAGCTTCAAATTATTGGCACTGGTCCAGCAGAGGAGTGGGGGGCCAAGAGGCAAACTTCCCTTTACTCTCTCAGCTAATTCTACTTCTTAGTCATGTTGCAAAGGGTGTGAATCAATTGTAAACAGAAAAGGTCCTTACATTTTGGAAAACGTCCAGGTGATATCCACTACTCGTGCCCCACGCTGTTCAACACACAGACTTGAATAAAATACCACTATTTCAGACAAGCCATGCTTGACCAGAACAAGCTCCATTTTGGACACCTGTTCCTGTCCTTGATGATTATCGAGGCCTAAACAGTAAGCGCCTAAGTACACAAACTGAGCAAACGCACAAAAATACTCCCAGCTCTTAACTTCAGAAGGAAATTCTGTGGAAATTCTGGTTCTTTCCAGTGACATAGTGTATCCCACTTCCTTCTGAAAAAAACCAAAACCAGAACACAAACCAAAGGAGACTGAATTGTACTGGCTGTTGCTCCCCAGAAGTAGTAACTGTTTTGCTGGGGTAACAAAAGGTAATGGTCAATGTACGCTCTGTATTTTACAGGCTCTATCCATTTTTACCATCAGTCACACAGCCTCTGGATGTCCACATCTCATGTTTACATAAAATCAGGAACCCAACAGAATTGCATATCCATTGTAATAACTGATTGCTTTATTTATTATTTCCTTAATTCAGTGGAAGAAAATATACTTTTTAATGCATCTGACCTAGGCCAAAAAAATTTAAAAATGCATCAAAACATGGTTTTTTTCTTTGAAAAGAATACACCAATAATAGAAAACACTCTGCAATTAGGAATAGATTAGGTATTTAATTATTTGGTACAACCTTAAAAGTGAACACTCCCCAGGCAGAGAGGTCATTCCCTGATACAAAATCACACGCATCTCAGGAACTTGGCTTGAATTTTGCACTAATAAGTAAGTTGCACAAGTAAGTAAGTACCATAATTCTTAACAAGGCTACCACTTCTTATGTGTAAATAAAATATTGAGACTCGATACGCATAGCATTATTTGGACATATGTCAAAGTTCCTGATTGCAGCTGGCTAATTACAGTATGATTTTAGATACCACAGCATCCGTTTTTAATTTTGTCTCTTGTCTGCCGTGCCAAAATCACTCACAGAAACAGACTCTACAATTAAAACTTCTGCAATATGCAACAAGCGGCAAGAACGTGAATAACATGCATGTCACAAAGTAGACTAGGTCAGCCTTTGGCCTACATGTTTCCTGAATTTAATCGATCTTCAACAAAGTTTCATTGCTTTCCTCCCACAACATCTAAATAGAATCACCTGTGACAAAGAATGAGTTCACTCCCACAGAAAAAGAAAGAAAAGGAAGGAAATAAATGTTAATGTTGCTGTATACACAAGACACTTCTACGAAATCAAGGTAATGAAAATGCAAAAAGCCTGTCATTGTCCCTGCCTTGTACTTAAAATATTCCACAGGGAATTTTTTTCACTTTTACACTTCTTCATCTGACACCCAGCCTTCTAGGAGTTAAGGAACTATATGAGAATATCAACCCTCAGTAATTTCTAAAGTCTCTGCCTTCATAGCTGAAAAAAACACTTCAATATACCACGGGAGTATAGTTTAAGAGGTCAAAGTCAGAATGCTTATTACCCTTTAACCCACGCAGCAGATTTCCTCTCTGCATATTTCTTTCATGGCACTACCACTCCTGAAGAGGCAAAAGAGAGTCTGTGAATCCAGGGAGGCCAGAATACTTTTGTGATTTGTGCTTACTCAAGGTAGTTATAACTTTGCTGTTGGAAGAGGCTGCAGGGCAGTGTTTATCATTACCATTAAGAGAAGTCCATGTGTTCAGGGTCCATTGAAAGTGAAGACACTTTTGAAAAGATAAAGTTACAATTCCTTCAGAGGTGATTGAATATTTCTGTCTCTGTTTAAGAAAGCGTAAATTGCAGGATATGACACTGTCTCCTTAGAATTTTTTTATTAATGTAGAAACATCAGAACATGCCACATTACACTCCTGTAACAATATTTAAACATATACCTTGAGAATGGTTTGTTCTGTTCCTTCCAGGCTCTTGCCTGAAGATCCCTCTTTTTCTCCAAGGACTGCATGCTTAATTGAAATGGCAGCAAAAGTTACAGGAGGAAAAAGTGACCCAAAGACTCAGCCTTAAGTATGACACTGGCTCTGATCAATCACTAGATTTGGAGAAGAAAAAATCCCCAGAGCAGTGACTCTCCAGATATACAATTAATTGCCTATTGAAAGAGAAGATAGGCACCAAAATGTCTCTAATGGAGCTGGTGATAAACAAGCAGAACAAAAACATGCATATGAGAAAATCCTCCATTTTAAGAGAATTTGAAGTGCTTTTTTTCTGGTTTGTCATTCTTCACTCTGAAAATAATACACATCTACAAGCCCTAATTTATACAGAATGTGCACTGTTTATGCAATGCTTATTGCAAAAAAACCCCAACCATGTTTCAAAAGAGTATTTCTAGTATTAAAGTGCATATAATGAACTTGTGAATTTGTGGCGATGGCATCCCCTTTCCACAACTACTAATTCTCTGGACTCTTGTTCTGATTCAGCTATTTGATACTTAGGTAAACAAAAGCAGTGTTGCCCCACATTTTTTTCACATGGTTATTTATAAGTTAAACCAGAAAAGCCAAAAGAATCCATCACCAATAATTTATTTGATAATCAAAGAGTTAGACTATCTTAGGTACTCAGGTAGGAATGGAAAAGACTTCAGGGACTGTGATTAGGCTGTCTATAATACATTCTTATATAGAATTCAGAATTACCCTTAGATTTACCACATTTTTATTTTCACATCTTAAAAAAGAAATAACTTTATTTACAAAAAAAAAAAAAAACCATTATGAGTAAGATAGGAAGAGAAGCCAACCAAGAGCTTATGGGTCACAATTTAGGGGAGGGCAGGGACAGGTGGGGGGACTGCTACAGGCTGACTGCACATGCAGACTGAGCAAATGAGGTCGCTGTGACAAATAGGAACAGCCTCACGTTCACTATCCCTGCTCTTCGTGAGGGACTTGAGCCACCTCACCATTTATTGGAAGGACAACACAGCAGGACAGAAGCAGTCCAGTGAAGAAGAAATTCTTTACTGTGACTGTGGTGAGGCCATGGAGGCCCAGAGAAGTGGTGGATGAGCCACCCATGGAAGTGTTCACGGTTAGTCTGTGTTGGGCTTTTGAACAGCCTGGTCTGGTGGAAGGCGACCCTGCCAAAGGCAGCAGGGTTGGAACTAGATCACCTTTAAGGTGCCCTTCTATGATTCTATGACATATCAAAAAGTCATTGATGGGTATAGTTGCTGTGGAACAACAGCAGAAACAAAAGATAATGTTAGAATGACATTTCAGTATCAGCAGGTAAACAGGTCAGTACCAAAATATTAACGCTAGAAACAATGGTTTTGAAGAAACTGTTCATTTTCTTTTTGGACGATCACTGTCACTTTATTATTGTAGCAGAAAAGCAGATGGCAATACCCCTCAAGAGATAGCTGTGTTTTTGATGAAAAAGACTTAAAATAGCAAAAGAGAGATCAACATTAAGAACTGTATGTTTGCTAAAAGCAAACTTCTAGTACTGTACACTATTCTTCACTAGATTTAGAAGAGCAAATTTCCATTGTCAAATGTTTTTAACTTCATCCATTATCATTTTTGGAGATGATAATTAGCCAGCTAACATTACATGGGAAACATAAAATGAAAGCATAATATTTTCTTTTCTAACTAAAAAAATAAAAAGAATTGTTCTTCCATTTCTGCAATATCCCAAAGTCAATGAAAGAGAATAGGTTCCAAAAGCTGAGATAAAACAGGACAAATAGGAGGAATCCATCAGCAGCAAACTTCTCATTTTAAGTTCTGTCTAACTTCCACTGAGGTTGAACTTCTGAGAAATTCAGTTCTACCCATATTTTCCTATTGAGCTCTGTCTTGAAAAGGTTCAACAGATTGTTTTGCATAAAAAATACCTTCATATTATCTCCTAACCAACTTCTCAGAATTTAATCATCGAGTATTTAGTCATATACTTAATGTTTTGCCATGATAAAAGTTAACTTTTTTCATTAGATCCCATTATGGTTTTTTATACTTACTGCACCTACAAAACCCACTAAAATGAGCTTAATTCCCCGTACTATAAAACCGACCTGTCTGCTAAACTTGTTTCAGAGAAAATAATTTGCTAGATTTATAGTGAGTATGTTCTAAATCGATCTAATTAGAGTGTCTTGAGAATAAAGGTTGCAAGACCTCTAATGATTAAAGCATCAATTTTAGCAATTTATGTGGGGTGTCTTTTTGTCAAATAAACTCCTCTGGAAGTGCAGTTGTTCATTGTTTTGCATCAGCTCCATAACTTGGGGAGAGGGGTGGTACAGTATCAGTTAGTTACCCTCATATTTGTCTTTGGAAATTATTAAAACCACTATAACTTTTTGTGATATTCTAAATATTCCAAATAAGCATAGAGAAAAAAGCTTATATTTCATGACAATATCCCATAGTGTATGGGAGGGAAAAATTATTTACTGTTTTTTTTTAAGAAAGAGATCCTCAAATTACATAACAACTGTTAAAGATCAGTTCTTTTCTTCAGTTTTGGAAAGAAAACAGCTTTTTTTTATTGCTGTTGTAGAGTGACAGCTAAACAGACATGATACCATGTGCCTATGGTAAGATTGAGAGGAGCTGTTTGGCAGGGGGTGGATCAGGAAATAGGAATGATACTAGATGAGATAGCACTCTGGGTGAATTATCTTCTTGGGATTTCTGTGCTGCCTCACTTTGTCAGGGACTTAACTCTGCAAGGTACTGAGTGTTTCAGGGACTGATTCAGCAAAGTACCCTGACATCAAATATATCTTTAAATGTATCTACACAAAATGCCCAAGTGCAGTATTATACAAACCTTTAAACCGTTTTAATCACCAGGAGCTATCTACAAAAGTCATATTGTTGCACATAACCTCAGTACAGAAAAGCATCAGACTGTAAACTTACGACACTGGCACAAATATTCAAAACTATACTCTGAAGGACAAATTAGTCTGACCTATTTTCCATACTACTTCTCAAAATACCACCACAATGAGATCAATTATTCCTATGCTCTACTCCACTGTCCATTATAAGCAAGACACAAGGTAATAACTTCAACTAGTCAGGAACAAAATGAAACAAAACAAACCCTTGAAGTGTGCAAACCAAGACTTTGCCTTGTCTTTAAGCTTAGATCATTACTCCACAACAACACTCATATTGCAGCATAAGGATGCCTGTAGGCATGTTAACTACGCCCCTGGGCCCTTCAGGATCACTAACCATTAAAATCTGGCAAACTGCATCAACAGCCACTCAACAGAGACTGAAGGCACCAAATGCAGATGCCTTGAATGCTGACCGTAGGAAGTGCTGATGATATACACAAACTCAGAAAAAGAAAAGACATTGTGGGGTTTGTGTGAACAGCCACATAACAAGGCTACTCTTGTGAGTGTACATGGCTTAGTTGGACAGAAGGCTGTTTCTTCTTCTATTCAAAAAATCAAAATACTTACTAACCATTGCTGACTTATCTGCCACTATATAAGGGCATCCTGCATAAATAAGGGGATATACATTCACTTACAAATAGAGAAACAGAAGAGAGATTCATAGCATTTAAGGGTTTCAGACAGGGCCAGGATAGTAAGTTATTTATCTATAATGAAGAAACTGTAGTTCATGAAGTTTTAAGAACAGGCAGAACTAGAAAACAATTTTAATGTTTCTCTTTCTTTCCCTCATCTCCTGTCATAAGCAAACAAATAAAAATCCTTAATTCTTCCCCATGTATTTCACTGAGGAATGGGTGAAATATAACAGACCAAATTTAGAGAAAATCTGTTGCAAAATAAATCACCTTGAACAGAGAGGATGCAAACAAGAGGTTTCAGTATGAGCCACTGATAACAGGATCCTGGTGCTTGTTCACTCTTAAAGCTTATCAAAAGTTATTCAGGGTCTCCAGCTTTTACTGAAATTTGAATGATTTCTTCTCAGAATGTATAAACAGGAATGAAATCCCTCAAACAATTTGCTCATATTTGTTTCCACAATTCTTCAGTAATTACTTTCTAACTCTAAATGATATGACTTTTAGGTCATGACTTGAACAGCTCTTTTGTTGGCTGAAGAGATGATGGATGAAGCACTTACACAAGGATCTGTTGTTGGAAAATCTAAACCATAATACCTAAGTCTAAGAGAGCAGCAAATGCTGTGCATTAGCCATATTGCCAGACTCACAGTCAGCGCCCAAGACATGGTGACTGACATGTTTGACTATCCTCACAGTACATCTGTTATATCAGAGGTATAAGTCCAGGTAATGTTACCTTGGTACCTTACCTTGGTAGCTGTTTGAAAAGTTTTCTTGAGTTTCAAAAGCCAGCAAAATTTGTCAAGAGGCCTTAGTCAAAATGGTTCCCACAACCCACAGTGCTCCACAACACCTTCAGTACCAAATATCCCCCTTGAAATCAACCAAGATAGACCGATATGACCTCCAGCCACACCTTGCAACCTGAGCAGTGATGGTTTATTTATCCTATATTTTGTGTTATATTACATCAGGTATTTTTACAAAGATCTTTTAGATCTTCCACAAAGATCTTTCTTCTATTTCAGGTATAAAAAAGACCTAGCAAGACAAAGACAGTGCATCTCTAATGATGCACAGCATTACCATTCTCATTTTGTTAGATTAACACATACAGCAATTTCTAGTATCAAACTGGTCAGCACATATTACACAGGCTCTCTTACTGTTCTTTTCACTCAGACAGTATTTTTTTTTCTTTTAAAAAGGCAACATATTATATCTCTACATGGGAAGAAGCAAGAAAATAGGTATCTCACCACAATTTACGAACCAGATTTTTTAATAGTTCATGACACCTTTACTCACCTTCCAATGTCAATAGTAGTAGATAATATGGGTGCATGTTTTTCAGAGTCATACACTATACTTTTTTTTTAATATAGCTCAGAAGAAGCTCTACTAATAAATAACTTGGAGCTGAATTTCCCTCCAGTGAAACAGTGTTCTGAATACCGAGGGCATACAGTATGTTAGATATTGGGGTTTATTTCTTTTCACTTAAGAAATGTGCTGTAGTTTAGAAGGCAAAGATTCATCTCTACAGTTTAAAAATTATTAAAAACAAAAGATTACATAGGAGAAAGAAAATCCTCTTGGGTGACCTCACATTCTGGTGCAATAACAGTGAGCATGGTGAATACCATGAACTATTTTAGTTAGCAGCAAATTCGCAAGCGTCAGCTGAGGAACAAAGAGATGTTCCACTTTAGAACTGAGGCACTGATTGGAACAAAATATTACTTTGCTTGAAGAAAAATCATAGGTTATAGCTGCATTACTGTTTTGAGTCACCAGTTAGACCCACCCTAATAAAAAGGGTGAGTTTTAGACCCCGATTGTTTTCTGGGTGCTGCGCTGAAAAGAAAGTATTGGAGCACAGTCCACCCACAGTGCACTTAAAGTGATTCAGAGCTGACAGGCAATAAAAGAAATATTGTTCCTCTTCTCATTTAGTAGCTCAAGAATAGCTGTATGCAATTTTATTTCTGAACTTGATAAGTGCAAAATGACTCATTTTATTAGATAAAGACCATTTAAAAAATCTGGGTCCTATAATTTGCATATTTTTGAAAATGAAATTAGTTCATCACGAAATGGTTAAATATAGTATTATAAGATAGGTGAAAGCCTGTAGAATATTAAAAAATGGTTACACACAGGAATCAAATAAAAAGGGAATGTACTAAAAAGGAGAACTTGTCCTGAATTTTATGTCCCTTCCCTGCCTTTACAAATGGATGTGCCAATCAAAACTGTAACTGCAAATCACTTTACCATACACAAGACTCACAAAGCATATAAACAAATGACCTTGTAGCTCTATTGCTTTGCTAGTTCTGTGCCCCAAATCAGGGCACAGAATGAAGATTTTACAGGTTGAGAGGATGTCCTCGAATGCACGTACTGTTATCTCTCTCGCATACAGACACACACTTCTAATTAATGTATATTGGCTGCATAGTTGTCTTTCCTCCCTCCATCCCTCTCTCAGCTGTGCCATCAAAAAAGAATGAGTGGTGAAGAGGTAAGATATGATTACACACCCAAGCTGGAAACATTTCTGTCAGGCTGGTTGCCTGACTGTTAATAGATATGTAAAGTAAGATAGATTTTGAAAAATCACATTGACACCATTGAAAACTCATAATAGATCTACCACTTTGCTATGTATAGTCAAAATATGAATATCCTCTGTGTTGTCAGTTGTTTAACTTCAAAAATTTAATCTAAGGGGAATAATGGGGAAAAAAACCCCAAACTTCTTAGGAGTCAGAGTAGCAGTCACAAAAGATTATTTACTTTTTAAGTCACTGGACTGGAATTCAGTACACGCAGTTCACTGCAGACTTTTTTGTGTATTTTTAAAACAATCTAATTGAATCTCTCCATAAATCTCTTTTGTCTACAGCTTATTCAGGCTATATACAGCTTACTCAGACCTCTTTTGGGAAAGAAGCGGGGGTTTATATGTATGAATACTGCATGTAGCTCACAGGGCCTTGCAATGGCCATTTACACCTGGAAAATGAATAATGAGGTTGTATGACCTTTCTGCTTCCCCCATTACTCATCCCTGAGAGAAGCCCCCAGTGAACATCTGCAAAGAAAATTGATTATTCTTCTCCCCAAACCTTCCTCCCTCCAGATGCTTACAAATAAACACGACAGCATTCAGAGGTGGCGTGCTCAGAAGTCAGTGTTACACCAACCAGTATCATCTCATGTTTTGTTTTACTCTCCCATTTTCCCTTTGCTTTTAAAAGCAGCTGTTGTATCTTCCTCCTGTGTTTTAACAATGTCTACAGCAATGGGAACCCTGATCCACTGGGATTATGCTCCTGTGTTACCAAAAAAGCCCAGTTCCAATACAATGCCCTGCTGGTCCCTGGGGAGTCCCTGCCCCTCCCCTACAGGGCCTCCAGCTCATGCAGCACCTGGTACATCACATTGCCCAGAGGAGCTGTGGATGCCCCACAAGTGGGGATTGCTGGAAGTGTTCAAGGCCAAGCTGGATGGAGCTCTGGACAGTCGGGTCTGTGGAAGGTGTCCCTGCCTGTGGCTGGGGGGTTGGAACTAGATGATCCTTAAGGTCCCTTCAAACTCAAACCATTCTGTGATTCCATGATTCTATGATTTTTAGTCATTTGAAAAACAGCAGTACAATGGAATATTGTTTAAGCCTCCTAGCTTTACAGTAGTTTACATTAAAATAATTTTACATTCTGTATAAAATTGGTAATAATAAGCACTACAACTGGAAGTATTTGGCTACAAATTATTTGACATTACGAATTCTTTGAATTTTTCTTGATCTGTGATGCCTACTTCTACTGAGTCCCTCATTGGAACTTAACTTAAAGTACAGTTATCTCTACTTTTAGGGTGTGGAGGGAGAGAGGGAAAGGTAACCAAAAGAATTACAAAATTTGTTAATTTAATTTTATATTTCTTTCTAAATAAAAATCATTTTAGTGTTGTTTAATCTAGCTGACAAAGTTAAAATTAGTGCAAAAGCATAAGGGAAGAAAATAAGCCTATCTAGAAATGAGAAACAGTGAATTTGGACAAAAACAAACTTATGAACAAGGCCTGAAAGGAAACGGATTAATTTTTTGGGGGAAGCTCATTTCCCCTTTAACACATTTTGAATCATTACCATGTATCATGAATCATTTTCATGAAAATATTAATAACTTTTTACTTGCCAAGTGATGCAGCGTGTTAAACTTATAATTATGGAAAGGAGAAACTACTGTTAAATTTTGTAATGCAAAATCATTTTCTTAAAGACTGAACTTAGCACAGATGTTAATAAATTTATTTTGTTTTGTTTGGTTTGCATTTGGGGAATGTTACATACGTTAAACCAAGTCAATGGCCCAAAGGTCCATAAAAGTCTATGAAGGAAAGAGCAAAACTGTAACACCTTGAAAGCCAGTCTAGCTTTTCCTAATGAGACCTTGCTGATCTGAGTAATTTTAGGTACATGCTTGGCCCATGTAAGAAGTTGGAGAAGAGTTATTGAATCGATGTGAAGACCAATTATTTTGCGTAATTTCACATGTGATCTCTTACACCCATTTAATGACACATAAAACCTGCAAATTTGTACAACCGGCATAGAGTGAGGTGGAGTTCTGCATTTAGCACAATAGCCCTCAAGTTAAAGGTTCTGTTCAGCAAATTTCTCTCGCCTCACAACATTTGCAGAAAGTGCAGCAGATATGAAAATAGAAACATTCAAATTTGGAGCATGGATGTTTGGTGATTTAGGTTCTGTCAGTACAACTTCCACTTTAAAGGTTGGAAGTGGAGTGAAGGCTTGTGATTGGCACCAATTATTTCAGTAATATAACAAGTAACCCTGATTTTTGATTCCAGCTCAGTAGATGATAAAAACTTGCCTTTAAACATCATGCAAGGGTTACAGGTGGTCAGTAGATAATGAAAGTTCCTGTTTACAGAAAAGAAAATACCTTGGTACTGAGGAAGTGATCTTTACCTTAAGAAGCAGTGGAGTTTTTTACTTATTGTGATAGTCCAGAGACCCCCCTTGTGACGTTAGAGATTCAGCTTTGCGTTAGAGCAAACACTGCTGAGAAAAGGTAGAAGAAACCCTACAAGTTGTTCTGGAAATTCACAGCCATTTTTCATGCACCCTTGCTCTGGGTATTTGACTGCTGTCAAGGACAGCTTTAGTCACAGATGAAGTCACAAGCTGCCCAAGGCAGGGCGCTACAGAAGGCAGCAGAGTACCTTGGGTACTGTGTCTCGTCAGTCTGTGACAGCTCCCCAGTGAGCCAGGCTTGCTGTTACACTTATCTAACAAAGAGGCAGAATGTCTTTCTTTTGTGGGGAAAAAAATAATAAAAACACATATGTATTTCCACTTCTTCCTCATTCTTCACCTTGACCGTATGCTTACATCAAAGGAAAAAGTTCAAAGACAGTTAAATACATATAAAAATCTGAAAAAAGGGGAAAAAAATTCCCAAACAAAAACCCCACAAATTATGACATCTAATCTTTGATCTCCAGATTAGAGTCTCAAGCCATAATCAGCACTTCTCAGTTAGGAAGATGTTAAACTATCTGACTTGATCATAAAAATATGTCATTTAAATGTATATATCCAAGACACAAGGTATACATATCTCTTTTTTCTCTAATATGGGCAAGATGCTTTTGAAACACTAAGTTCTATGAAAATTTCTCCATCAAAGGGCATCTCATTTTAGATTAAACCTACCTTTATTAAATCAAGTTCTGTTAAGGACAAATTGTTCACTATTGACCCAATTATCTAACTTGTGTGTGTACTTACCTGCCCACATGTACTCTGGCAAATGCTATAATTATCCTGATGAATCACAAATAGAATTTACATTTTACCTTGCAAGTACCGGAAAGCAGTGACTAGAGCATGACTTGATTATATAAATGCTACCTTATTTCCAGGAATGACGACAAGAGCTGGTAAAAAGTGTCGTTAAATATAGCTCTAAATGAGCCACTCCGTTTGGCAGATAGAGAGAAAACAAAAATCAGAAAAACACAGTGAAAGAAAATAACAAAAGAGGAAAGACCTAAAAAAAGGAACCATAATCTGATGTAAAAGCTGGAAGACAAAGAAAACACCAATAAGCTGAAATTTAAAGCCTCTGAGGGAAGGATTTAAAAGTGGGAAGACAGAAAACACGTTACATAATGTAATACTCAAAAGGCAGGAAACAAGAGTTGTGATTCTTCTCCAGTTTTCTAATGTACTTAAAGCCACCCATTTCCACACAGCCTATACATATGAAGCCATTGGAAAGGCCCAGCAATTTCTGCCAGTGTTCATTGAAATTTCATTGAAATTTACACTCAGCAGATTACCCTGCAGAACCCTTTTCTGAAGGGCACTTATTTTAAATCCCTGTGAACTGAAGGACACTAACATTTTTTTTCTTAGAAATATGTAGTGCCATGGCAAAATTGAGCTGTGTTCTGTCTTCTGACAACTCTACAATTTGTGGAAACCAGAAGGCAAGGAGATGAAACATTTGCAAAGCTATTAAGAGAACTGTATGAGACTGCCCTTGAGTTCTGCACAGTAGGGTCCAATGGATAACACCAGCCTTGGTTTCCTTTGGCTTTTCTTTTTTGCAAGAAATGTTAGAAAATAATTCCTATTTTGTTTTTAGAAATTGATCAGTGAACTTCCATCTGTGGCTGAACTGTGACTACACCTCCATACAGTGGCATCCCGATTTATGAAGGCATATTTATTTAGAAAGATGTTTAGGCAAATACTTCATAGGAATTTTCCTGGGAAGTAAACAGGCTTTCTGAAACAGCTACTGATGATCGTGACAACTACTAATCCACACGAGAGTTAGTAGGTTACCAATCAAAATCTTTATTTTTTCTTAATACAAATTCACCTCTTCTAATTATAAACTTTAAAAATATCTAGAAAAATAGTATATATATATTTGAACATAGTTTAGGTTCCAATGCATGGGATTGAAGTGAAGCTCTGTTTCTCACTTTTTAAATGTTGATTCTCTTGTTTTTAATCTGGATTAGAATTTATTAGTAGGGGGACGGTTTATTTTGGAGGGGTTTTGGTTTTTTAAATTCTTTATTCTTTCAGGAGAACAGGGTACTATTTTACCTGGGACAAATCCAAGCCTGACTTTGATAAGAACGCACAAAAGCAAACAAAAAACCAGTTTCTGAAATTTAAACAGGCTGGAGCAGCAACTAACATGGTTTTGTCAAGAACAAAGCTTGTTAAACACATCTAAATGCTTCTAGGGCAGGGTAACAGGCCTTACAAACAGAGGAGATACTGTAGGTGCTATACAGCTCAACCTCTGGCACTGCTTCATGTGGCATTTTCAAAGCAAGCTACAGGAAATCAGTCAAGCTGAAATTGATGTTAGGTGGGTGCAAAATAAAGAAAAAAATCACCTGTAGAATATCAGTGGTTCACAGCAAAACTGTGATGAACTGTGTATTGGGTTACAGTGGTTTGTCCAGGATCTGGTACTGTTCGCTACAGACTGTGGTAAAGCTAATACGCATATGAGATTGAAAGAAGAAGTGAAGCTGGAACAGACTGCAAATACACTCAGGAAAAGATTATAACTCCAAAGAAGTTAGAACAATAACCTGAAAAAGAGGAACACAAAAGTCATTAAAGATACGTGCTGGTGGGAATAAACCAACTCACACAAACAGAGAATGGCAAAACTGACGTTAAAATTTAGTCCCTAGTGAATTGTGACCTGAAAACTGTCAACACGGTGCTGTGAAAAAGCTGCAGAACACAATGCAGTTTGCATAAAAAGGACTCTAACAGACAAGTAATGCATCTTCTCCAGTCCATACTGTTAAGCCTTTAATAATAAGATCTTACCCAGTCAGAATCCACAGCTCAGGAAGGGCACAATTGATGGCAAAGAGTCCAGAGAATGATCTGAAATCTCAAACCAATTCTCTGAGAAAAGCCTACTAGCAAGGCTGAAGAAAATATGAAATATATAAAATCTTACTTCTTTCTTACCTTTGCTCAAAACATCTCCTGAAAACTGATACACTGGAATTCTTCCCACCATACTTTACCATTATCTATTCTTCAGTTGTCGTAAGGTCATATTTTTGTAAGGAAAATAGTTTTGATTGAATGCATCCAACTCTTGCTAAATGCAAAACAGACTGAAAACACAATTTATGAGCAAGAGGAGAAAAAATCCAATGTTAATGGCTGCTTAAAAGTATCTATCCACAAACCATAACAGAAGAGACCAGCTAAAGGCTAAAAAAATATAGTTTAGTCACATTTCTATTCAACAGTGAGAACAATACATACACACATAAAACCCTGAAACTCTGGCGCTAATTACATTTAAAATACAGCCAAATGTTCTAGTTTACTTTCAAAATCTGGAGAGCTTTTCTTTACAGTCAAAACCAATTAAACTTTTTGTCATCACCTGATGTTAATTAATGCTTTTGTACTGACCTCAGTGAGCACAGATGCTTTGCAAGGTGCATTCTGTTAAAAGCGATTGATAGTCTAAACACTTCCTAGTAACTACCTCTGTCTTACTCCTCCCTGTCTTTCTCATAACCTGAATTAATTAAAGCTGGGAGTGTTTACTAGCAATTTAATCAAAACCACAATAACCTTCACAATCACTGAAATTGCTTTGACTTAGCACACCACTTGTGTTTTCCAAGATAATCTATAAACTAAACAGTAAAGAGCACTGGACGTGAGCAAGGTTGAAATGTGAATACAATGAGAGAAGATGTAATCATTCACAGGTATGAAGAGTGGCATGGGAAATGAGATGAACCAATTAATTAGGCAATTTGCCTTCATGGAAGGACATGAAGTCTTGTGATTTAAATGAGGATCAATTCGGCAAGGTTTGGTACATTTCCCTGCACTTCAGGTCATCCCATGACATTTTATTATTTTCACTTCGCTTCAGAATATTCTCTTTTTATTTTAGCATTTCATTACATCAATTTCTTCTCCTGTCTCTTGATTTCACTTCGCTCCCTGATTTCAGGATTTCAAGGAGTATCATTTGGCAAGGTTTGGTGCATTTCACTTCTAAAGAAGAACACCCCACTGCCCAAAGGTTGCTCCCTGCACACCTTCTTTCTTCCCACCACCCATGTGCTGGGCCACTAAGCAAAAGACTGCTTTTAGTGCCCAGCTTAGGGTTAGGGTTACGCTTAGGGTTGAGAAAACCACAAAGCCCACAGCCCCACGCACACTGGCACTACCAAGGCATAACAAGGGGAGCACGGCACTGCCCCAAGGTTGCTCCCTCCACACCTTTCTCCTTAGCACCACCCTTGTGATTGGCACCTCAGCAAAAGGCTGTTTTTAATGCTATGCTTAGGGCTGGGTTATGCTTAAGGTTAGGTTTTAGAAAAGCACAAAGCCTAGATCTCCAAAGACATTGAATCTACAAAAGCCATTGCAAAAGGGGAGCACTTCATGTCCTCTCATTACATTTGATTACAGTACTCACTTCGTTTCTGAATTTTCTTTTATTTCTTTCCATTGAATTTAATTTCATAAAATGTCCACCCCAGGCAGTTTGTTTCACTTTCTTATCTGATTTCAAGATTTCATTTCCTTTCCTGAAGGAAGAATTTCTTGTGATTTCAATGAGGATCAATTGGGCAAGCTTTGGTCCATTGCCCTGCACTTCATGTCATCCCATTTGTTTTTATTGTATCGTTTTATTGTTTTCACTTCGCTTCAGAATTTTCTCTTTTTTTTTAACATTTCATTTCTTCAATTTCTTCTCCTGTCTCTTTGTTTACCTTTCTTCCCCCATTTCGGGATTTCAATGGCAATAATTTTGCAAGTTTTTGTCCTTTTCACTGCATCTCATTTCATCTCAGTACATTTCGTTGTAGTCACTCCATTTCCAATTTTTTTTTTTTTCCAGTTGCATTTGATTTCATCATATCTGCTTTCCAGAGTGTTTGCTACATGTCAAGACCATGCCAATCCTTGAGGCCAGCTGAACAAGGATCAGGCTGCATTTATGCTGGTTAAATCTTTTAGCCTCTGACCGGAACTGGCTACATACTAATAGCTGTTGCAAGTGGGCCCCTGATGCATTTTTTTACTCTGTTTATGCCAGTTACTGGTTCAGAGTGATGCACTCCAGTGTCCAGCAACCTTCCTCAGTAATAAAAAAAAATTACAGTTGTACAGGATGCAAAATCCTTTTAGTTATTGTCAAAGGCTAGCTCATGGATGCAAGGGTTGCTATTCAGACTGTGCTAGGTGAGGAGTGCCATTTTCTTTTGCTCACACCATTAAAGTGTCAAGGTACAAGAGATTTCTGACAGTTCCTTATGTAATAATCTGTCCTATCTATTTGGATAAGATATTTGAATGTATCATAAATAATAATTCTTTGGTCCTTTTAATTCTTAAAACTGTAAGATCAAACATCGGAGCCCTAAAATAATATCAGATTTTCATTCAGCATCTTAATATGATGAATCTTAATTTGTTTACTCTGAAGATCAACTCTTCAAAATGTCAGATTTTTCTTACATACAGCCTTTCTTTCCCCTAGCTCCAGTTTATTTGTACTTTTAAGAATACTTGGATCTAGTGGCATCTTATATGAAACAAGTCAGATAATCCAAAACCAGGTCAAAGGACTAATACTATTTTGCCCTCAGTGGAGCTTCAGCAAAACATAGCAAGCCAGTGCCACAGAACTCTTCCTGGGATTTAATCAAAGAAGGGCTGGAAATGCCACAAACGAAAACAAGAGATGCTGGAAATTTCCAGAGGGACATGTTCATGAGTTTTCTAACTTGGCTATAGTTACCTTCTTTTATTTTTCCAAATAACATTTTGATCCCCAGCTACAATGAAATTCTGAAGCTGGAGCCCAGCACCTCTACTTTTTCCACTCTTCAGCTTGTGAACAGCTTACCAAAAGCCACCTGTATTTTTGCCAGTTTTTTTTAATGGCAGAGAGCTTTGGCAATCAGGCAGCTGAATCAGATGTTCCAGTGCAATTTCTGGAAACTGAAAATAATAATAAAGCAATTTAGAACCCTGATAGAAAAGGACTAGTACACAGGTTTGCTCTAGGGAGAGGTTTGGGGTCTTCTTTAACCCAGGTTCCTACCAGTGATCCTGATTACCAATGGAATCCACACATAGCTGCATCTGCACAGTGGAAAAGATACTGAACCACAGCAAGGAAACAAGCCTCTGGGAAAAGAGGAAGATTTTGCAGATGAAAAGCAGCTCACCACAAGCCTGTGCAACGACACTGAACTCAGGGTTTTCTCTATCACCTTTCCATTTGTCTTAGAGATAACTTTTTAAAAAATGCATACAGAACATTTATCTTTGTGCAATGAACTAAAACAAAAATGCTGTTCCTTCTCTAGATTTCAAAATACTTTAGCACTCACTAAACATTAAACAAGCTTACATCAGTCAGTGGAAAGTCTTTTAGTAATGCTAATGAGCTTTGTATCAAATCAATTAAAGGTTCCTGCCATTACCACCTGTTATCACCTTTTATTTAGAGAATTACATTCAGACATTCAAAACAGAGTATCATTAGTACCTAGACTTGCTTATGGTCACCATCGCACTTGTTCCTAAGGGAATCATAAGAAATATTTGAATTGCCAGGTGGGTTTTTTCAGCTCTCACCCATTTTTATTCCTTTTTTTTTTTTAACATGAAATGTTAAGATTTTAATGGCGTAGTATATTTGCCATTGGCGCTGATGGAAAAGGGTGTTGATTTCAACATGTGTTGTTTCTTTCCAGTCTCTCAGCTCCAGGTAGCAATTTCATCCATTGCTGCCTGTAGCTGAATAACTAGCTTTTCAATAACTGAGCTTCTGGTGGAGACAGAATGGAAGAATTAGCAATTTGCATGCACACCTTCAGTCCAAATGTTGCCTCTCTGGGGAATATTACATATGTTTCCTAAGCGTAGCTAAAAGTACGTATCCAGCAAAAGAAATGTTTACAGGAACACTGGTTACTAAAATCAGACCAGATGCTGCAGCAAACTCAGCTTAAATCATTGTCTCAGCAGTGTTTTGGGGGTTTTATTATTTTAGTAATAAAAAATTTATCAATGGAGAACAAAAAACTGCAGCATGGTAAACAATGATGTCAGATATTAGATATCAAATAAGAATTTTTTCCCACTTCTAAGGGACCATGGCCTTGAGCAGCTCTCACTGGGGCAGGGACACAAGGACGAAGGGACTGCAGCCACGGGTGATGCACAGGTGGGGCAGAGGAAAACCAGTAAGAAGAGCAGAGGAGCAACAGAGATGAAGTGTGACACAGGGTCCCCAGCCTCCTGCACCAAGGGTTTGGGGGGCACCAAGTGCAACACCCAGCGAAAGGGGAGACGAGACCACGATGGGGGAGGAGAGGTGTTGGACTGATATTGAGCTCAGAGGAGGGGGAGTTCTTTCCCAAGGTGTTTGATTTTTTTATTTTCTGTCTCTTATAACCTGAATCAGTGATGAAAATTTTTGTTAACTAGAAATAATTAGAAAAATTAAGTAAAATTCCTCACTGAGCTACTTTTGCCTGCAACAATGTGTAATACAGATATTATGCCCATATCTACCTGTCGTCTAGATACCAATGTTGTATGACTTTTAGAGCTTGAGTCAAGTTTTTATTCCATTTCATGCCCATTTCTCATGACTATCATTATCAACTGAGAGAAACATGGCTTCTGCTCAGTCCACTTAAATGAAAAAGAACCCAAAGTGCCAAGTTCAGGCTAGGTGTAAAGAGCTAGCTGTAAAGAACAGGGATTTTCCTGTCCCAGTATAGTCAGGGTGCCCAAATAAGCTTCAGCTGATCCTCTGCCATATCATTCTCCTTGCTATTAGAGATCTCTTAAATGACGGCTTCTATCACCTGACTGGTTGATAGGAAAGAAAAGAAAGCTCAAAAAAACTGAAAATTGATACAAGCAATAAACAGACATTTCAAACATGCTATTTTGCTGATAAGCACAGAACTAAAGCCGTATATATAAATTCTAAGTTGGAAAGAAGCTGTCAATCCTACTTCACCAGTGTTTTGGGATAGGATCAGTTTTACAAGTCTCAAGTCACTAAAGTCACAGTCCTTGTACAATTTTTTTTTAATCTTATAGAATGAGATTAAATGCCAACATCCAAGGATATTTACAGAAGTCAGCTCTCAGAGAACTACATAAGACAAAATACATCATCACACCTCTCAGAAACTGCATTTTCACTTGCATTTCTGGACTTAAATTTTTGTCATGTATTTGGATCTAGAAATGAGAGACTGTAACCATAATATGTAAACAATGAAAATAGTTGAAACTTGAAAGCACTATAGGATTAGCTATAAGGATTAGAATCTGTAAGAAGCAAGCAAGAATGAAAAACCTGAGTGGTTTATTTCTCTTTCATATATACTTTTGGGTTCAGAAATCAACTTGCATAATTTACTAGCACAGCATTAGCAACTGAAAGAGACTCTGCAGTGCAGTTGCCCATTTGTTGTGAGTACATTTTGCTGTCAGCCTACAAGGACCTGCAACTGAAACAGTAAATAGTCACCAAATGCCTGTGTGGACATAGGCATAAACTCCTGGGGGCTGGTAAGCACGGACATGAAGAAAACCCACAGTTTTAGAGGAACATCTTCCACTTTTCATACTAAACATACCCTAACCATACATCTCTCAGGAACACAGATACTCCATGTTCATCTCATGAGTATATTCACTGGAGACTTCCATCTAGGGCAGAATCCATCTTTTTCTGCTTCCTAGAAGTTCAGTCATTGGTGAGTACTTGGAAACCATCCCTTACTCTGAGCTACTGGTAACATGATCAAACTCAGCATAAAAGTTTGCAACTATTATGTATTAGAGTGCATTTGGATAAAATCTGTATTATTCCAATAGGTTCATAACTAAGTTTAATTTCATTTTAGAACCAGCTGCTTTCCCTCCCATAGTGGTACTCAAGATGTTTTCCTAAAAGAAATAGTTCGACATGCCACATAGAGATAATTAAAGCTCTCATACACATGATGACCTTAATAATGACTTAATTCTACATAAAAATATTTACTAAGAATAAGTTAAAACCACTACCATACAAGCAGGATTTTGTCTACTTTTAAAAAATTCAAATTTAATCCATTCCCTTCCTCCTTCTCTGAAAAAGCAATTAAGATAGCAGCATACATAGTCTAAGAAATCTTCATTATATCAAAAGCCCAAATCATATACTAGTTAAAAACCAGAATTGAAGTTAAAATAACATGCCAGAAATTTCAACTGTAAAAATTGGAGTATTTTCATCTTGGATACAGAAATGAAGATCGTTTTATATTTGTCATAGGCAGGAGGGGACTGGGGTATAAAGTACATTGATAGTAGGTAAATTTAGTGCTAGATTCAAAAGTCATGAAGATAATACTTCTGCACTTGAAAAAAAATTAAGATTTCAGTTTTATACCCCACAGTACTGATGTTCAATGTTACAGCCAACGTAGCTTTAAATATATTTTTATCCACATCATAGCTCATTTCCTTTCCAGAGATGCTAATTTCTAATTAAGAAAAAAAGGTGTTCACTATGGCTTCTAAAAAAATAACAGTGGATAAAAAAATAGGATTTAAAAATTGAATTAATAAGATAACATTTAGCTGAGTGTTCTAAAGGATTACCCAGGTGACTTCAACTATAAAAGTAACTCTGTCCACGTCATTTTATGTAGGGCTTACTATTACAACCAGATGATCAAATTCAAAAAAAAAATTAAACTTTTAAAAAAGTGGAAGACATTTAAATTTTTAAGACAACCATTGGTAAACATGGCCTGGGAGAAATTTTGCATCAGGCAAACGTTTTGCTGCCTTTTGGGGATTTATTTGGAATATTAGGGATAGGTTTAAAATAGACAGCAAGAGAAAGCCCCAGCAAGGGCCTGACAAATATTAGTGGGAGCTTCAAAAACCAGCAGAAAGTTTGTGGATACTATTAAGGTAGAGAAGAAGAAAAAGAATAGATCTGCAGGTGCATTGGGCCTGGGGAGCAGCAGCCGAGGAAAAAAGCAGGCTGCAAAGGGACCTGTCCCAGGAGAAAGTTTGCATGAGGACCTTGCATCCAGGGCTCTGTAGATTTTTTTGGGATTATTTTTAGAATGTGAGTTAAGGCAAAGTGAAAGCCTTCATTCTCCTGTGAGTGAAGCTATCAAGCACTTGTGCTTTTAGGTGTGTGCTTCCACCGTTTCTAAGTTGAGGGAAGCTTTCCTTCGCTTATTGAAATATGGAGGCAGAAGTCTGAGTTTGTTTAAGGTAAGGTTGTTCTCGTGCATCACCAGGTCAACCTCAGATACATTAGCTGTATTCTCAGAACAGCCCAGTCATCTCAGTCTTGGTCGACTTGACTTTTCCTCTGAAGCCCTTTCATACCAATAATCAGCTGTCAAAAAAAAAAAAAAAAAAATAAGGCCACTGGACATTTGACTTACTATTCACCCAACTGTTTTGCATTTTCAGCAGTTAAACTCGTTGCCTTTGGTCATTTTATTCTATAAATTTTGTCCTAGGACAGAAACAGAAAGGGAATTAGGAAGCCCTATTGGTTTATTGCAGTTAAATTCTCATTTTAGTTAAAGTGGCATCAATCTGGTATGTTAAGTAAAATAGTGAAGTTATTGTAGTGAATAATGGCTGAAAACTAATTCACATTGCCTGAATCATAGCAAATGACAAGGTGTTTAAAACACTTCCTAAATCAACTCTCCTCTGTCCTGAAAGGCATTTTAACCTGTATCATTTTGTCACTACCTATGAATTGGTTCAGTACCAGTAAGAAGCAGCGCTATTGGAAGACAGATTGTAAGGGGTCTTCCTAACAGCAGTCGTGCTTGTTGCAGCCTGGTCTTTCCAAAACCCTGATTCCCTTGTTGCCTCTTCCTGGAGTTCTCTGCTGGATGCTATACAAGCTTTTCCTTCAGTAACCATGGGAACCAAACCCAGAGCATCATTTGGGATGCAAAGGCTCGACCAATGTTTTTAACTTCCAGTGATGCTTTGTTTTAAGGATCCAGGCCTATTAACATATTTTTTTTTACAGTTTAGTGGTTTCCCTACTTGAAAAACGCAGTAAAGGTCAGCTGTTGAAAATATTAATTCTGCATTTGAAGCAGAGATTTATAGTTCTGTATAGAAAACTATCCTTTTCGGTGAATAACTGCAGCAATAAAAAAATAAAACCATCTATCATGAACACATGAATTTTTTAGTAATCCCATGACCAATTTAAACAATGCATCCCTGAAAATGGAAATCTTGAGTTCTCTTTCTGTGTAACACATTGGCTATTAATCTTGTTTGAGACGATCAAACCGCCTGTGCCTCAGTCTCTGAGCATTAACATCAAGTACATAAATACCTGGTTGCTGAGCCATTTCACCCATTCAGGTTTGTTAAGCTCATTTCCCATACAGAAGTAATACAGAAAATATTAATATTAAAAGTTATGATTGCTCATAGTGAGATGCCATGGCAAAGACAACTTGAACGTAAAAAATCCTGTAACCTACGAAACCTCCTGAGTAGACACAACTGGATATCTAAGAAAAATGTGGTATCATCTGAAATTTATTCCATATTCTCCTCTTTGTTTGGACCATAAATATTCCAAGCATAGTCTCTTGCTCCATTTGAGTTTCCATTGCTTGACTGGAAAAAAGCTTGAGTTGTATTTTTCCATTTCAAAAAAGTTTTGCTTATGTTGAATTTTTGAGAAAGACTCAGAACTGCCAACTAGATTGCATTTAAGTGACTGATCTACTCTTCATACACACTTTGAACAAGCATTACACAGATGTTTTCACCAATACACAAGTAGAATATATCAAGTGAAATCTGAGGTCATTTAGGCAAATTGCAAGTTTATCTGTATGGTTATTTTCTGTTTTCCAACAAATGCTTAACTTACAAAAGGTGACATGATGCAGACACCTTTGCATTAACAAATAGTACCTTGCTGTCACCACAAACCACAAATTTATTGGCAATGGCGCTAAAATCCTGCTTTTACTCTGCAAAAATGTAAACCAAACATTTTTAAATAGAGTTATAGCACTACACACTTGTTGCATGGCTTTTTATAATTGTTGGTGTTGTTACAAAGTCAAGGCTAATTTCTTACAGGCCGGTAGCTGTCAAGCCTGCATTTACTTCGATTCTAATGCTGCCTTCCAATCAAGGAGCCAAATCAAAGTTCACAGGACCAAGTTAAGAAGTCAGGCAGAAAGTATTTAAAATTAAGTTGATGTGGTAAAAAGCTCCTCAGTGATGGCCTTTATCCTAGAGAAGGACCTGTACTCATACTTGATGTCATCTAACAACTCAGAGGATTTCAGAGATGAAGGGTTTTATTTTCCTAAAATCAAAACCACTGGATAAAATCTTTATCCTAATGCTATTCTTTAGCTAAGTAAACAGAATGAACACAAATATCAAATACTCTGTTTCTTATTTCCAACATCTTATTTCTATTACATTTGTAAACTGTTCGGCATTGCTTTTTCAGGTATACGAATCTCCCTCTATCCTCAAGCATTGCCCACCCCACAACACACACACCCCCATCCAAACCAATCTTGACAAGCACATATAGCTGATAAAGCATTCTTCACTGTGTTGAAAGAAATGTTACTAGAATCATAAGCACCACTGTAAAGTAACATACGGGGTAACAAAGCACCTCAAGAATTCTCTGTGGAATCCTTATAGGAAAGAACACCAATTTCTTTGTGGAAAGCATTTGTGAATTCATCCTTGTGTTACCACTTCCCAGATCTGTGTACAAGGCACAAATTAGGCTTTTGAGAATACAAGGTAATAAATATCAGTAGACTGTATCTTCTAGTGCTGGAGAAGAGAGGAAAGAGGAGAAAAAAAAGCAAAAAGAACTTTCTAGACTCAGATCCCAAAATCAGAACTCACCCCCAGCCCCCGAACCTGTACCTTCATTGCATAGGGGCATATTATGGGATATACATTACAGGATGATGTACCATGCAGGCCTTGTCTCTGGCTAGATACTTCAACCAACAAAATGTCATATGACTTGGGTTTTTTCTCCAGCAGAAAATCAAGCAGGCATGAAGCTATACTGCTTTTCCTGCAATTCTTGCAGTGCAGATGCAGGATGCACACCTGTGTGCAGGCAGATCTGGCCAGGGGTGATTGTCAAGAAGTGCCAACACATCCTCCCGTAATGACAGAGCAAACAGGGTCATGAAAGTTTGATTTCTTTCTTTCAATACTATTATTGTTCCAGTATTTTTAACCAGTCTTTCCTCCTAGTCAGACAACTATCCTTTGTTCTATATTTTTTGATTTATATAGACCTGATGAAATATTATTATTTCCAGAGATGAGAGCTCAAGAACATCTTTGCTACGGATCCTATACACCAAGCCTGGACACCCAAGGACAGGCTCTCACAATATTTGGGTCCAAAGCAGCTCACAAGAATTACTGATCTTTAAAGTATCAATAACATTGTAATCTCTGAAGAAAATACAGTCAGGTTCACTTGGAATTTTTTTCCATACCCACCAGTGAAGAAAATAGACAACTGACTGCAGAGCTTCTGTGTTTTCTAAGTGCTTTTCTTTGTTTTTCCTTTCCTGTCACGGAACTGCTTAAACTCCACAGGTTTCTTGTTTTCACAGCAATTCGCCTCCAAGCAAGGCACAGGAAGACTCAGGAGAACAGTTTACAGACCTAATGCAAGGTCAGCAACAAAAGATCTGATCACAAAGCAGTGCTTTTAGGGAAAAATGTTTATCCCATTTGTCTTGTGTTTATTACCATGTTTAAGTCATTCTGTTTTGTGAGCTGGTCTCCAAAGGAACCATTTTCCTCCTCACAGGGATTGCATATTCAACTCCTGCTGCTCCCATTGTACCAGTGCATTCTCTTTCATATGTTAAGTGCCATCAACTGTTGTCATCAGCAGTTTCGAATAACTCCCCTATGAAAACTACAGTGTTATTATATATAGGCTCTAAATTTATTAGCTTATCATGAATGTCACTAGAAAATAATGTCTCTAAAATGAGAGGTAAAAACAATATCAATGCAAGTAAAACAGCCCAGCTATCACTTAATCTTTTAGATAAAATATTGATTTAAAATGACAATCAAATTGGGTTTTACTGTCTTATCTGTAACATTGAGTTGCATTCTAAGATTCCTCCACTGTTTTGAATTCACATAATGGTGCATGCAGACATATAAAAATATGCAAACTCTGAACATCAGAATATTCACTTTTAGTTGCACAAAACAAGTCATGACAATATACACACTGCTAATTTTTGGCTCAATTTGGTGAAAAATGAGCTGGCATCAGGACATTATATCTTCAAACAACAGAGGAGCTTACTCAAAGTCACACAGCTTCCATGTTGTTAGTCAGAAACAAGTATCAGATATGCTACAGAGGAGGGGAACCACTGGGTTTTTTTCTTCCCTATATCAGGGAGATATAAAGTCCTACAGCTGTCTTGAAAAAAAAAACAACAGCATTAAAAAACAAAACAAAAGAACTCTTTCCTTATTACAACATACAGTGTGGGTTGTTTTCTAAAAAATTACCCAAAAAGGAATAATACTTGCACGGATTTTGAATTTGCAACATTTTGTCTTCAAAAGGAAGATAAAATCATAGAATCTTTAATGTTTGAAAAGACGTCTTAGACCATCAAGTGGAATTGTTATTGGAAAATGTTCATCCAAGGACAGAACAAAAAGGTATACCACATATCATGTCTCATATTCTGTAGTGATACAAACACAGTCTCATCTTCAAAAATTACTTCCACTAAATTCTCCTGTTAATTTTTTTTTCATTTCTTTTCATAATAACATTTGCAAACTAATTTCAGGGGATACACGCAAAGTAGCCATTTGCACAGAACTATGTGTAAAAACAAAGTGAGTATTTGCAGATTAATTAAGTATTTTAAACCAGTACAATTCATTAATTTTTTTTCACAGGCTTGAAATTCCTTCTACCTATGACAAGTTTGTGGTGAACCAGAGGCTTTCCTCAGGTTTTGCATTTCAACTCTTGATTTAGCTAAAAGATTACTAAAACCTTATTTAGTAACACAGCTTTCAGTTGCTTTCATACCGGTATGATTTTAAAAGATCTCTTACTCCTAGTGTTGACAAAATCATTCAGCACTTAAATGCCAAATTTTGAGTGGCTGGGTGTTTAAAATCTCCCTGATAATAGGGGAGAACTTTTGAAATTTGGCATTTATGACAGGTATATTTCTTCCAAGCTCTATTAAATACATGACATATTTTTCTTCTTAAGCATACTCATCACCGACAACACAGAGAATGAATGCTCAGTTTCTAAATTTAACACATAATTCAGTCACTTGCCCAGTGTCAGAGCGTACTTGTTTCAACAAAAATATCCACTCCCTTTCTTCCAAACCCATAAAGACACAAAGCAAAAAAAGTATTACAAATTAATCCACTGAAACGTTTGTTTATCTGAAAGACTGGATTTGCAAGTAGAAGTAGTATTGTGTGTCTGGTTCGTTTTCACTCAGTTAATTTTTGTTTGTTTAGGTTAGGTAGCATATCAGAAAGGGGAAGGCAAGCTTTTGGACCCACGAACTCTCTATATCTGAAAGAGAAGCAGCAAAGTCCAAAAGCAAATACATTTTAACCACAATTCCTTAGATTCTCCTGAGTCACAATCAAACTGCTTTAAAGAAAAGCAGATTGGACACAGTGGGCACAGAGAGGCCATGCCATGGTCAGTTAACTCTTGAAATCCATGAAACACACAAAAGGCAGGAGGTGAAGAAGACTATATTGTGATACAAAATTATAGGTCCTGCAGAATCATTAATTTGATGTTCCATGCTTGGTTTTGGTTGGTGTTCATCCTTTGAGGATCAAGAGCAAGAGACCACAGATCTGTTCTGTGAAACATTCTCCCATTGGTAACTTATTTTTTGATTGTGTGTGATGGTTTACTTTGGTGAAAAAATTGTTGTGCAGATCCATCTACATCTTTTTGAATGATGAAAACCACCATAATTCCTAGATGAGAAAATGCTAGATTCAGTGACTGATTCAGAGTATTCTCAAGAAGACACTTCCCAGTGTTGGTCTAATAGCTGTATTGTTCATCACTTCTCTATAAGGTCATAAAATATACCTTTAAAAATCCTAATTTTCTGCTTGATTCACATGAAAATAGCTTTAGCATTTATGGGGGGAAAAATGCATATTAAAAAACAATAGTAATTATGGATCATGTCTAAATGTCCTTTCAAGAACAAAGACCTTGCCCAAATAATCGAAAGCAGTAAAACATCTGCTACTGAAGAGATAAGAGCTAAATTTTTTCACTGTTTTAGACCCACAGCTAGAGAGTTTTGTGGTATATGGCATATGTTCTTTGCTTCCTATGAACACTAAAATTAGCCAGAACAATTTGCAAATCTGAAGGAAATGACACCATGTCTTGCAATAGGACAAAGTGACTTTCTTTCCCCTCTCCCAGAGACAAATGAGAGGAAAGAAAAATTTGGGCTCCACAGAAAGCTTCACAAAAGAAAAGAGGAGAAGGAAATTATTATAGATTATTCTTGATTATAGAAAGGAAAGGGAAAAGAGGTAGAATTAAATAGGGGGAATTAAAAAGAGAGGGAAAGACAGAAAGCTTTCCAGACTCAGTGCTCCACTCACCTTCTTCCCAGAGGGAGATTAAAACCTCGGTAGTTAGCCTCATATCAAACATCCCAGAAGTTCAACTTGGTAAAAATTCATGGGATCAGATCCTTTTCTGTAACATACAAATCTTGCCCAAGATGGGTGTTTAGCTCATATACTGCATAATATTTTTATTTTCCATGCAACAGCAATCTCTTTGCTGTATCCCTTCTTGCACTGACCAGTAAATTTCACAGCAAGGAAAAATATGTTTTCAGTATGGATTGGAAGTACAACATTATAGTCCTCTAACACACTGGGCAATGGGGGAAGTTTTAGGCTTACAGAAGTCAAAAAAATGGGCAGGAAATAAATAGTAATTCTAAAGGAAAATACCATTGGTCAGCATATGCCTTCATTTATCTTCTTTTTGAATTTTCTGCTGCTTACCAAACAGGAACATGGGCGTTTGCTGTCCAAAGAAGAAAATACATTTGTAGGAAAATGAAGGCTGCAGCCTTTTAGCAGATGTCACATTAGTTTGATATACCCTGGTCATAAAGACAACAAAATAAATTATTATATATAAACAGTCCTCACACTGCTAAGAGTCCACAGAAAAATGTACACAGAAAAAAAAAAAATGATTCAGCACATTCATTGCCAGGTTTTAAAATGGCTTTACATAATTTAATGAAATTTAAATACAGTTAAAGGGTAAAGCTTTGATGTCCAAACTAATGTTTCAGTATTTTCTCTTTCATGGACTAAGCAGAACACCCCAAAAGAGAGCAGCTTTAATTAGCTTTATTCTATTCAGATTTAGAAATTAGAAAAATAGACGGCTCAGAATGTACCTATTTTGTTTAGAATAAAAATAATTCCATAAAGAATTTGGGATTGAAGCATTTCCTGTAATGCAAATAGTGAAGTCTGTGTGGTAGGAGGCCTTACATCAAAATAATCTAGTAAAGATTACCAAAACAGAGATGTTTAGGAGGTTAGATTTTTCTCACATTCCACTTTTATTTTCTCTTCACTTTTGAGCAAGCGCAGATCTCCTATCAAACAATGCCAAACAAATTTAGTTCTTCTGAAAACCACTACCTGCAATAAGCCCATTTGTGCACTTGAGCTTCTCTCCCCAAGTAGCTCTTCCACCCCGTGCTGTGTTGCCTTTTTAATGGGAAACCTAAATAACGTTAAGCAAACCTGGGGCAGGAAATCTGAGGTGTTTTACATCCAATTTAAAGCCCAAAGTAGCATAGACCTCTAATTCTGGTTCAGAGTCACTTAAGAGTAGTAAATGACTCCATGTTTGCTCCTATTTTAGGAATGAGAGCATGACTCTTCTGATCTCAGTACAAAGAAAACTCACGGACAACTTTGGGAAGTTTCTCAGTATAAGTTGCCCGCAGCTGAAGGTGCCCGTTCCTGGCTACATTTCCACAATATATGTTCCCTGTTGAGGTGCCCCAGCACCCGGAACACAGTTTGAAACACACCTCCTCAGAACTAACTCAAGTTGGAACCGTTCACTTCGTTAACTCAGCCGTAGCTGCTACAGGGGTTAAGCAGCTGAGGAAGGCACCAAATCAAGGAGTGTAGCGTGCCCAGGGACTCTAGTCTGGACATCACTGAAACAGTTCAACTCACTTTAATTGCATTAGAATTATTTAAATAATGACAATAGGTATTTTCTGTCCTGAGCTTTCCAAGCCACCACACAGGCTCTGCTCCTGTCTCAACTGCAACTGAGTTCCAATTTAAAGTGAGTGACCTTTTCAGGGTGACAGATTAGCCATATAGTGGGTTTTGCAGTGCCTTTAATATTTTTCCTGTACACTGTCAGTGATGAACAAGACATCATACAAGCCTCGATTCAGAAAAGCACTTGAGCTGACCATTTAATCTAACATAAACACATACTGGCTTGGAATTAAAGGCACAGTCCACTACTTTGCTATGTATAAGTGAGACTGTTTACCACCATGCAAGGAGAAAGACAATCCAGTAAAGCATATCCCTGCTTTGTGTAGAAAAAAAGACATTCTCAGATTTAATCCTTGGAGTGTGCTTGAATTTACTTCCAATTTTCATATTTTCCCTGAAGATGTTCTTAAGAACAAGTCTCATTCTCAACTGCACTGGGGACATTCAAGTCAAAGATTTCTTCAGGCAGCTCTTCATAGTAATTTCTTTATATTTAAGAACCCAGCAGATTCATTTAAATCAAATGTCCTCTCTATTATCCTAAAATCCACTAATCTCATTCTTCTGCTCTCAATTTCAGGAGCAATTTTGTTCCACATCTCATTATGCTAATGAAAGGGAAAACTTGTTTAACATAGAAAAATTTAAACTTATCAATCACATCAGCCTCAAGTAAATTGACATTGAAATCAAACTGCTCTACCACATCAGAGGTTCACCAAAAGAAACACTTAGAGAGAAAACTAGAATTTGGCAGCAGAAGTAAAATACAGATATTTTAAAAATCATCTACCCATTAAACTCTATTTCTCTGCTTATTATATTACTAAACCCAAACTGTTCTTGTGAAAAATAGCTACTTAGAGGTGTCTTATGTAAGGAATATTATTGAAATAGCCAACCAATTCTTTTCAGTAAAGATTGGCATTGACTTGTAAGGCCTATTGATGAAGTTCTAGAGACTAGACAGTTACCCTACGCCTGCAGTTCAAAAAACCTCACAAACAAACAAAGGAACAAGAAAAACAACCAGAACAGATATTAGAAACTAGAACAGAACATTGGAAAATGCCATAAAGGAACAGAAAAGTGATAATGACTTTGGGATGAGGTGCTTGACAGCCTGTCCAACTCTGACAAGTACCAAATGCCACTCAGTTTCACAGATCACTAGTAACCAGATTGGTAACTTGAATCTCCACTGAAACAGATATTTTGAAATATCTGCAAACCTGAAACATCTTGGAATGTTTCTGCCTATCTCCCAGTTTCTTCATCTCAGCCATCCATTACAGATCCTGGCTTAAAAAAGGAAATATTATTTTCATTATCTTATTACTGTGAAAAAGCTGCACTTCGAAATTGGGCAGTGTCAACTCAACAAGCCAAAAAGTATCTGTACAATTTGTGTCCTTTCTAGGAATAGCCAACTCAGATCCCAAGTCAGTATCCCCACAAAGTAATAAATAGCATTAATAAGAGGCAGTGTGAGCTGCATTCTGATGACTGCACCAGTGTGTCACAGCCCGTAACTCTGTTCTGTAAATATCCACCTCCTGCAATGAACAGATCCCTCAATTCTCTGCACAGTTCCTTCTGTGGCCACTGTACTGACCACAGTGAAAAAACCACAAACAGACAAAATGAGACCAATGTGTAATTTCACACAGGCCAATGCAAACTTTGACTAAAGAATGTTCATCTTTAGTTCATCACATTTCCTTCCTTATCCCATGGAAGGTATTTGACAACAGTCTCCATTTTCAGCTTATACAAATAGATTCAAATTAAAAGAAACTTGATAAGGTGTAAGCTGGGAGAAACTAATATAGTTTGAAAAGTAAAGCTGCTTATACACTTTTGCAGATGTCTTTATGCTCACCAGCTTTAGAGAAGACATGAGAAGGCAGAAAACAGAGCAGCAGTTAGATACAGAGCTCCAAGAGTTTCATCCAGCCAATAATGGCTCTGGGAAGAACATGCCAACACCAGCCTCTGCCTCGGCAAGTGTCCCATTCCCTCACACCACCCACAATGTGAGGGCAGAGGGAGGAGGAAGGAGATTGAGGGCAGTAGACAAAATTTCACAGAAATAAAATATACGCAATTTAACATATTACATCAAACTGCACATTCTAGAAAATTCACCAAACTGTAAAGGTTGTCAGCTGGCTGGGATGTCTTTTCTTTAAACAATATATAAAAAATGTTACTCAGAGTGTTTCAAGATTATTATTGCTGTTTTCTCCTTTCCCCTACCTGCCAAATTTTACCACTTAGGAGATGGTATGCATTCAGAGACACCGTAAGAAATCTATTATATTTGCTCTTGGTTTTTCCATCTAAAGTATATAAATCCTCCATGAAAGAAATACTTTCACTTTGTCTTTCTAAGACGCAGTTTTAAAAGTGATTCCAGAGACAGAGAAAAATCTGTGGAACAAAATGCAGAAAATTACATACTTTGACGTAAGAATGGAAAACACTTTGCTATATACTTTTATACATTGTGCTTTAAAAGCATCATTCTAATTATTTGGTTTTTTGGAATTGTGCAAGTGCTAGCTGGAAAAAACACTATTTTTGGGCTATCAGCTACAAAATAGAGCAAAAAATTGCAAGAATTATTGAGCTTTTGGAGTTTGGAATGATTGAGACCTAGTTAAGGAAACATGTACACTACTTTGATTACATAGCAGCCTTTACTCCATGTACTCAAGTAGGAATATACTGTAAAACAATACTTCAGACAACATACTGAAAAATTAAATACAGTGTTCCTGCGTCCTATCTGATAAGGCTCCTATATCTCATGGAACTTTCATGCTTTCTTGTGTCATCTACAGAAAATATTATGATATTTGATGTGTCATAAAGACACAGACATATTGAAAAATGATAGCAGATCCATTGTAATGCCTTCAGTGCATAATTAGCTTATCTTAGTGTTTGCAATAAATGTGAGCTATCACAGCAGGCTTATCAGTTTTTCAGCCCTTGATATCATACAGTCATGGGGGTTTTGACCAGATCAGAGAAGCCTTAAAGCCCTATTAAGTCACTTTACAGTCAAGCCACAGTCTCACCATCACCATTTAACTCCTTCAATCCAGGCCAGCCTGCTTGATTGGAAGAAGCATTAATCAAAAGTCTTGAAACTGGAAGGAGTATAAGGGTTTGCTATGCCTAACTTCAAAAACCTGCTCTCCTAGCAGATCCACAAAGCTCCTTTTAGTATCGTTACATGCATGCAGAGTAATTATATTCATTTTACTAATTAGTCAGTATGGGTAAAACTGCTTCCCATCCCTTTCCCCATTATAAGCTGTTTGGAACTCCAGAAAAAGACTTAACAACTCTTGGTAAAATTTGTTCCTGTTTGGATGCCATCCAAGCCATTTTACACAATTCCATTAAAGTACAGCAAACAAGGCTAGGCATTAATGCATAACTGAAGTAGGCTTTATGCTGTCAACATGGATTGGATTCAGACTGGCTCCTTCCTAGAATTATGCTTTTAAAAGCTTATTTAGTAACAAATTACACAGAAGGTAAACACGCAATTAACCAATCTCCCAAGAAGCTAACAATCAAAATACTCTGTGCTAAAGTATTAAACACATTATGTTGTTGCCTTCCATCACAATCTATCACTGTGGTTCCTCAGTATCTATGCTGTGCGACTTTCTGCCAAAGCCATGGTTAATTAATGTAAGTGCATGCAAGCATTCTCAATTTTAAATTCCAGGTTTTGAGCACACAGCAATATGGAATGTAAGATGGAAAACAGATCAAGGAATGCTCCATATGTATGTTGCCATTTTCACAGTGCTCCAAAGGGAGGTCCACAAGTACACTGATCACAAGTGTGAATGCATATCCAAACTGAGGGATATGAGTGGCTTCCAGTGTTACTACCTGCGTCAGGCACCTTCATACTGCTGAGAGTTCTCATTGCCTCAAAATTAATACAAGGCCAAACTCCAACTGCTTTATTCTTATAGTTACATTAAAATTAAACAGATGAGGCAGCTTGGAGTCCAAACACATCTCTGTAAATTTTCATTAGATTAGACAGATAGATATTGGAGCCTAGTTTCTTGTTTCTGAGGAAGTTTAGGAATGACACAGGTAGATTTTAAGGCAGTCACTTCTTGGTATGCTCAGGAACAGGGCAGTGGGAAAATCTGGAGCAATTGTTCAATCCTTATTTTGCATGCTTTTAAGCTTAGAAAGAATCCAGATAGGAAAAGTAAAGACAGAAAAAAGTCAGAATAAGTCACATAAACCTGTCTGTATGGCCACATAAGAAAGATTTCTCAGCTTTGGGCTCAGCTGTATCAGGTTAACAGGCAACTGCCCTAGTCAGAAAATACATTTGTCATATAATGTCTGGGAGATGATACTTTATACTTCTCTGACTTTTCATTACAAAGGATCTTAGTGTCTATATCACTTCAATGCATTTTTGCACATCTACATCTACCTCCTTCTACTAGACATCTCGCTTTCTCCTTTCCGCAGCTGTGCCACGACTGATTTTTTTCAAAAATCCCTTGTGTGTAGTTTCCAGATGCGAGCTTTTCTTCTCCCTCCTCTTTCAAAATCATATGGCACTGAGCTATCTGAATTATTCCAAAACACCTTACTTGCCTCTTTGACCAAACTGTTGTTCATAGACGCATGCTATTATACCTCTCAATTTTCAATTTATCATCAAATTTCTACATCTTCTACTTTTTTTTTTCAAAAAGCCCAGTGAAGCTACTCACATGCTTGTTGCATTAACATGACATTTTTTCTATTCCTCCTATGCAATGTATGCACATAATTATTAGTTATATTTTTTGAGGCTACAGTTACCAAACTACAGCTGTAGACATTGGTATAAGTGGTGCACTGCTTACAGGCAGAACTCTATCCAAGGGGTGTTCAACCAGCCAAATGAACAAATTCCACTGTCAGAGGATAATCAAGAGTTATATTCGCCCATGGCAGTTTCCTCTCATTTTGCCCTGACAAGACACACCCCTCCAAGCATATTTTCTTTGCAGTATACTTTTCATGCTATTCCAGCTTCTGAAAAAAATACCAATGAGAATATCAGCACTAAAAAAAACCCAAACATGTAGTCTCAAATCACTAAGGAAATGAATTTAACTTTGTTTCCATTTAATGTTGCATATTCTTAATTTGGTAGGGGAAGAATTCACAACAAGATTAGAATAACAGTAGTCAGAATGAGACAGAGAGAGTAACAAATAGCTCTTACAATCAGGCTTCTCTTCAGACACTTCAGTTTCGCATTCTTATGATGGAGAAGTTTTGGTGGAAAGATTCCAAACAGCTTTAAGGCACAAAGAAAGTGACCAGATTTGCAGGACTTGAGGGAAAAAAATAGAGACAACACATGAACGTATGTGTACCATTGTAGCAGAAGCGACAAATTTCTAAAAATCCACCTTGAAAGTGGATCAATACCCCTCTGACCTGTAATTATCATACCTCGATACAGTGTTCCCACCAGCTTCTTTCAAGCTAAGGTCTCTATCCGTCCATCCAGTGTCTAATCTTTAGGAGCTCTCTGAATTACCCTCACAAAGTCCTGCCTGGAATACTTTAAAAAAACATCACCCCACACTAAACAAAGAAAACAGAATTTGGAAAGGACAGATACAGTCCATTCCTGCACCACCGTTTCCTCTGGTTTTCACATGAAACTATTTCTTTTCAACTCTCATCTGACATTGCAAGTGACAGAGAATAATAATAAGTGTATATAATAATAAGATATAATAATAAGATATAATATATATATTATATAAATAATATAAGTGTATAATAAGAATAAGTGACTCCCATCCAAAGACAGCATCAACTGCCACCCTGCATATAAACAGCTGCTACTCCACCAGCATCTCACCTACTTGTCACTTGGCAGCTGAATGTGATACCTGACAAAGTTTGCTGGAAGGAAGTGAAGTCCAGCAGGTTTGGAGATGACCAAAGTGACTGTTGAGCACAGACATACATCAGAGCCAATGCATGGACACACCTGGCTGGGACACACCTTCCAAGACAACTTCCTCCACAGAGAGGATCTAAGAGCTCCAGACCTGCAAACAATTACCAGGATCATGAATCCACAAGGACAGTCTGGTTACAGTTCTATTTCTTTGAGGCTTCCCTTTTGGTGCTCCACATAGTTTTTTTCCTCCAAGTCAGCTGTTAGATCTCTCTCCTTATCTGACACCCTGACACAGGGTGTCCTGGCAAACCTGCCAGCCTAGGGCTTGGGGGACAGAGCTGCGCCTGGAAAAACCCCCTCGGTTTAATATTATCTCTATACAAATGTGTATTGGTTCACCCCGGTTTTCCCTTCCCCCCGCGGTGCCAAGGTGTTGGTTTGGCCCCGGGTTCCTTCCCTCCCCATTGGCTGTTGCTGTAAGCCCCGCCCCCGTCCCCAGGACCCTGGAGAGAAGCCAGGAGCTCCCGGGCAGTCTGCTGTGGGGGACGAGGGAATAAACACCTCCAGCCTCCTCTAGCATCTCCGTTCTCGCCTTCCTTTGTTCTTGGGGTCCAGGGGGGGGTCGAACCCGGACTTCCCGTGGATGTAGCTGCTTCACCTAGAGAGCTCCGCAGCCAGATAAGGGAAAATCACAGAGCACAGCCAGCTTTTAAAGCGTGGTCTAAAATCTGCTATTTTGCTGAGCTACTTTGGGACCTCACCCCCGAGCTAGCCAGCCCGGCAGCCAGACAAAGACACAGACAGCCTCTCTAGATGGAGAGATCTGCCTGTCTTCTTTCTCCAGGCTCTGAACCAAGTTGACCTCATCTTCTTGCCTAAATCTCTCAGTTCAGACAGAGGCAACCTGTTGAAGGGACAAGTAAGCACCACTGACTGTACTCTGTGCCTCGCTGTGCCCTGAGAAGAAGCTTATCCCCACACACTTTCAGATATATCAACCAGCTTCAGGATGGATCCATACTCTCCTTCTAGGCACTTCATGTCATGTAACTAGAAACTAGTGATCTTTTCCAGGAAGTCTTGAAGCTCTCTTTATAAAGCAGGAATGCACACTGTCAACATAAAGAAGTTCCGGGACAGGGACAAACAGGCAGAGATAATATTATGCCTTAGCCCTAAGTGTTGGGAAAAGGGCATCCTGCTCTGTGAAAGCTTTCAGCTGAACCAAGGAGCTAGGAAAAATGGCTGACCAGCATGGTCTGTTCGAGTTGTCGAGTTTGACTGCAAATATATGCTGTTGGGAAGCACGCAGAAGGAACTCCTATATCACAAAAAGCAGTGGTGGATAGGTCACAGCATACCCATGGTACAAAAGTCATACATGTAGGACAAGTAGGACAAGTGCTGAAAGGTGCTTTGACCCTGTCTGGTTGTGAGGTGACCACTAAAGTCACTCTATCACTCCCCTCCCTATTACTGGACAGGAGAGAGAGAATATAATGGAAGCTCATGTGTTGAAGTAAGGGCAGGGAGTGATCACTCACCAGGTACCACCATGTGCAAAACAGACTCAGCTTGGGGAAATTAACTGAATTTATTACCAACCAAGCTCAGAGTAGGATAATGAGAAGTGAAACAAATCTTAAAAAAACACCTTCTCCCTTCCCAGACCTACCATTCCTGATTCTTTACCTCCTTCCCCTCAGCAGCTCAGGGAGACAGCGAATAGGGGTTACAGTCAGTTTATCACGTTTCTGCCACTGCTTCCTCCTCAGAAGGAGGAGTCCTTCCCCTGCTCTGGCATTGGTGTTGGGTCTGACCACATGTAAGGCACTAGGCAGAAAGAGTTATCCATACATTACTATTTTTTGTTACTATTTTTTTTATTGATCTATTCTTTCCTGTCTGCAAAATTCTTAGAAGGCAAACAGTAGCACCATGCATACACTACAATTATTGGGAAAAATCCAGCTATTCATATTAAATGGCTGAGGTACAAAGGTAGGATGCAGGAGATGTTTTCATCTCCCCTTTCAGCTACAGACTGACTTCATACATACCCTAGGAGAACGCAGACATTCTGGAAATTCATATTACATCCATCTGCAAAGTCAGAATGGCAATTGTGTGCAGGGGTACTACAAGCATAATGGACTCATGCACGCAGAATGTCTTAAGCTCTGCAGTAAGGGCATCATACCTTAAAGCAAATGGGAAGGCTGTGCATGTTCATACACATCCAAGTGAATGACAAGACAATTTGTTCAGCAGCTCTACAGCAGTGTCACTTGCCCATGTTTTCCTCACATATATCTTTGCCCTATGCTATTACTGACAAGCATGACAGCTGAAGAAACAGCCTAGGTGCAGTAAATGCAAGAGAACATCTGTGAGAAGCTGAAGAGCTCCAACACAGCAACACCATGGCAATCATTCAAGGATCTCTTACACTCACTCTTCTGCATTTCTTCTGCCAAGAAGGAGCAGGAGCACAATTAAGCAAATCTTCAGAGGTAGCTTTATCATGGCCACTTGGAGCCAACACATACAAAGAGATCTTGTTCTCTCCCTGCTAGATATTGTCAAGCTTTCTACAGATGCACCATGCCTGCATGTCAGAGTTCAATTGTATAATACAGATAAGAACAATGAAAACTTTGAAACTTTGCAACTCTGTGAAGGTTTTCCACGTGCCTCAGCAGCAGTAAGGGAGCAAATTTTATATAATAATGAATTGTGCCTCTGATACAAAACACTCCTTCAAAATCGGGCATGTAAGTTGTATCTTTATCTCACTAACCTTTTCCTCAGGAAAATGCACGCGGTTGTCTATAACCAAACAGCTAAAAAATCTGAACTATTTTTATCACTTACTCTGCAACCAAGCACAGTGCCATTTGCAAATCTGTTTCTCTCATCTTATTAAGTCAAGCAGCACAGATCATTTGGCGAAGTTGCAATACATAAAAGTGAGACCTTCTGAATATACCCACAAGAACTAGTGGCACACCAGGTTCCCTGCGGAGGATGCAATAATGGGACATCACACACCGATCAATATGATCATGTGAAGCCATCTATTATTGGAAGAATACACACTTACATAGCAATTTTAGTTCTGACTCCGTAATGTTTCGAACATCGTGCGGTCAAAAGCAGTATAATGATTGGGTGCTTGCTACTGTTAGCATGTTGCGTCTAAACTTCTGATTGGATACTTGCTGTGACAACTATCCACCATATTCCAGCTTTTCACATCCTTTTTGTTCAGCATAATGTATCAATCTTGTATGAACTAAATTATCGTTTCAGCAGTTCTTAGACTATAGTTCTTTCATACTGCTAAACTAACTTATTGTTTCAGCAATTCCTAAACTATATTTCTTTTGTGCTGTGGTCAATACATCCTTATTTCATATCCTTGGGTTGTTCCTTCTCTTTCCTCCGTGGTGTTATCAAAGATAGTGTATCCTTTACTCAGCTTGTTTCAATGCTGGGAAAGCTGGGTTGTGCATTTCCCAGTGTCCATTCTCCTGCAAAAAATCCTCAACAGTTCCCCATTTCAGAAGACCGATAATGGCATGCAGGCTGCAGGAAACCATGATTCACCAGAGTCATCAGCAAATCCTCAACTATATATGTAGGGCTTGAATTTCTACATTGCAGAGGAATCACTTCTGTAGAAAGTTTTTCTGACAAGAGTCTGACTTACTAACAAGGGACTGTTCTTGTCATTACCAAGCACACAACAGAATAAGACAATCTATTTTTGCAGAACTGTTCCAAAGATGAAAAGTCTGCTCTTGCATTCTTGCAGTTATAAATCATTAGATTCTGCAACACGATGGTCATATTTCCACAGGTCCCAAATTGGAGCGACAGAAATTTTTCAAAAACATGTCAAAATATTTTTTTCTTAATGCTTTCTTGTGAATCTGTTTGGCCACCTTTCAAACAGCTCTACCACACTACACTGTACAAACAGAACTAAGATATGGACCCCATCTTGCAACTCTTACTGGCTTTTAGAATTCCTTAAATTACTCCACAATAGAAACTGAATCTCCTGCTTCCAACGGCATCTGCTCTCCTAGATAGCCTGTACTGGTCATGGCCCCATACATTGTGCCAATTTTTCCTCACTCCTGCTGTTCCTTAGGTGTTCCAATAGCAAAAAAAAAAACCAAACCAAACACCCTATTTACATAAGACACACATGTAGGGGAGCAAGTATACGTAAGTTAATACTTGTACCAAATACTTCACGCTTTTGACAATATCAAGAACTGAATCATTGCAGCTGACTGCATATCATCTTAAACATTTTCACTATGTTACCTGTTGATTATTCTGATACTTAATCTCTTCTAAAGACAAAGAAATGTATTCTGTTTCTTGTTTTTAGTTTCACAGGAAAAGAAAACGTCTGTGTGTTAGACCCCTCATACCCTTAGCAGGAACCACCACTCCATGCTGGGATAGCACAGCCAGTTTTAAAAGTGCTCTTGCCACAAAACTTGCATGAAACTGCCTTTTGGTGATTAGAAAAGGGACCGAATACATTGCACAGTCAGAGTTAACTCTTACACACAATTTCATCCACATAATTAATACCTATTTTCTTTGGACTTTGCTTTTCCATAAAAGTAGAACAAAAATTTCTAAAGTTTTAGATATTAGATTCACCAGAGCGGAAATCCTACAAAAATATACTTATATGCCAATAGGTTGAATAAACAAACCTGTATAAAAACAGAAGAAGAAAAGTATTTGGTAGAAGAGAAATATCAGTCGGTTGTAGGACACAAGAACAGAGATATATATTAATCTGCTTTTTGCCAACTGTGCACACAACTGTCTACAAAATTTTTGTGTCTTTGCACGCAAATTAATGTGTATATGGTAATGGCACTGTTTATTAAAACATCTGAATTTTATATTCAGACTCATTTGCATAGTTAAAGATCACACTACATGAACTTGGCCAAGCCACAGTGTTGCTCTAGTTTCTCTTTTACAACCTTTGAACTGGCAAACAGATAAGCAGAGACTTTCATCTTCTACTAATTTAGCAAATACTTTTCCTTTCCTGCCCTGCTCAGACATTGCTACCAGGTGTTAACAATCCTTTTCTTAAAATAAAATAAATAAATAAATCAAATAATAAGATTTTAATACTTGCAAATCCCCCAGCTTCCCAAACAATGTGTTTCTAAAACATAGAGTGCACACAGTAAAAAGAAACAAATAATGCTGACAAGTACTTTTTGCATTCCAGAACATTAAAATAAGATTTAACGCAGTGTCACTCCAGTGTAAGAAAATGCAGAAGAAAATGAATCATGACAGCCTTTTAAAATATGTTAAGTTTATGTTTTGTATAGCGTGTTCAAACCTTACCAGTTTTTGTAATCTATGAATTTTCAGAACTGCTAGGGATCTGCAGAGAAATGCTCAAGTGGCAGCCAGTTTCTTTGGAAAGGCTCTTTTCTGTGAGCAAGTCACGAAGCTGCTACTGCTGCTAAGAGGTAGCCTGATCTATCAAACCTCCTGGCAGCAAAGCCAAGTTTTCACTTCCTCGTCTCATCCAGAAGTTTAAAATCCTTTGATCTCAGAGCTAGGAAGATGTTTATTGCTTTTCCCAGGTAGCCGATTTCTCCCCTACTGTTTCCTGTGCCTGAAGTGAAGTGGTGTCTGTGGCCAACAACTGCACCAGCTGACCAGTGAGGTTGGGTTCAGGGATCCCAGCCACCTGCTGAAGCTCTTCTGCTCCCAATAACATCTGCTCTCCTAGAGTCCCCATGCCACTCATATCCTCACATGTTATCCCAGTTCTGACTCGTTCCTACTGCTTCTCAGGTGTCACTGCCTCCTTTCCCCTTCTTTATCATCACAACTCCCAGGCTCTGAGACCCCAATTTTACAGGTGACTTCTGAGGATGTGAAGAGGCATCAGTGAAATATTCTTATCTACGTTCCCTCTATCGCACTTCCTCCTTTATCTTGTGCCTGGCTGATGGGAATGTTTCTCTGCAGGTTCTCTTGCACTAGTACCTCAACTGCTGATAGTAAAACATGAGTTTGAGTATAGGCTTCACTATGAGTGAGGTCAGTATTTAAAAACAACATTTCTCCTAGTTTTAGTGACATTACCAACCTCAAAGACCAAAATTCAAGGACTGACAAATTCAAGACCTCCTGGTCTTGAAGCAAGATTCTTTCCCTTCATGTATACAAACACTTCCTTCACAGACTGAAATAAGAGTTTTTGAAATAGGCTTCTGTGGGTGATGAGAGAATGCATCTACTGACTCCAACTACAAAAATGGTTGATATATACATAGACCAACATAAATCAACATCACTGCAGTTAACACAAGAAATGTAGACACTCCTTAAGTCAATAGAAATTTAGCTATTTCAATATCATTAGAATTAAGATAAACTGCAAACACCATGCTGGGTCAATGGTTAAAGAATCGCCACCTACTTGTAACTTTTCATCCTGAGAAATGCCATCTCTTTAGTACCATCAACAGAAATTAAATATAATGCCAAGACTATAATACCACTGTTGAAGCTCTGTGGAAAGAAAGATGGTCAAGTATTTAACAAGACAGGTAAACTTTATTTCTGTGCTTTACGCAAAGTACAATCCAGTAAAGAATAACCTTGCAAAACAGCAACATAAGTCCTCACACAGGAAATTAAGCAAGATGCAAGGACTGGCACCTAATTTTCACCAGCTTTTCAACAGACTCTGAAATGTTTTGAAGTATTACAGATATGGTTTTCTCAACTGAAAAAGAAGCCTGAACTTCTTACTCTCTCATCCCTTACCCTTTCATCACTAGTGGGTGTCTTAGATGTGATTGCTGAAAGATTGCCCGTGTCTATATTTAGGTAACTGTGAAGATCAAATGGTCTAAATGCTATGGAAAGTGGCTTGCTTGGGTTTTTATCTAGTAACCTGGCAATTGGGACAAAAGCATCTTTCAATTTAGAACTCAAAATGTTACGATCTGGTTCTCAGAATTATTAAAAATATACAACTGTCACTGAAGTAACGACCCAGTCTAAAGGGTCATGGAGCAGGAGGGATGGTGTCCCTTTATAATAAGTTAACAAAATTGGCTGCCTCTCACTTCAGAGTGTACTAAACACATCCCTCATCTTTAAAATAAAGTTCATAAAATCAGACAAAAAAAAAAGCAACCTTCAAGTTTCACAGTTCTTTTCTCATGGCATCACTTGAAAGAGTGTTTTGATTTCAGAAGAGATTATATTGTTACCTAAAAATATGACTTCAACTCCTGCATTACCATCAATATGCAGCTCTCATTGGACAATATCAACAAAAGAAAAAGCACGGTTTCATTTAACATTTTCATTTTCTACATTCCTGATGATTTGTCAGGATACCACAGCTTTTCTCTACGAACTTGCATTACATATGAATAATGAGATATTTATAATGAAATTTCAACACAGAAAAAAATTAGTCTGACTGCTACCCTTCAAAACACCTTTGAGATCTATCTCTTTCAAATGCTGTTAAGGGCCTTAAGGGTATTCTAAATCATTTCATTTAATATATCCCATTTTCTGTTGTTCTGTTCTATTCCAATCTCAAATTTCCATGGGGATTGCCTTGGATATATCAAGACATGTTTCTCCTTGAGTGCTGCAGAGGACAGTCACTTGTTACTGGTATTACACGTTTCCTTGCTAAGTTACAACAGGAAAATCAACATGGAATTGCTGAGATTAACACAGGAAAGTTATTATAAAGAAGCTCGACTTACTAGAAAGTTGTCTAGAAGTGTCTTTTTGGTTCAACTGAAGTAAATATTGCTGATTTTTAGATGGGCATTAATTCAGAAAAGTATCTAGCTAGAACAACCCATTAATTCCAAGCCAAAGCCACAAATAAAGCTCCTGTTTAAAATTAATGGGCTTTATTTTTGGATAACATTTTACCTGACAGTATATATACAAAAAAATGGTGCAAGTCATCTACTTGCAGCTATCACAACAGTTATTGCAACAGAAATCCTTACTGGTAGATTTTAATAAAACAAAGCGTGCACATAGTACCTACGCAGGATTAAATCCTACATCACTGTAGCTGAAAGGTTTGTGTTACATTTCAAGCAATAGCGTAATAGTTGTGTTCTGACACCTCTTCAGTCTACACAAGTCTGTTATGTGATTTAGATTTTTGCATTAAGATACAAACTGTGCAACAGACTGTTCAAAAGCTTAACATGCAAAGCTCAGTTTGATGTATTTGTTCCTTCGGAAAACAAAGTCGGAGAATAATGCATACACCAATGAGAATTTTATCAAGAAGGTACTGTAAGAACTTTTATTCCAAGATTTATCTACAAAGCACAGTACAGATTGGCTTTTCTCAAACTGGAGATTAAAATTGGCTACAATTACAAAATCATTCTCTGGTTTAATACTTCTGGTATCACACAGTTGGATTCTTTGGAGATACCACTACAAAAACAAAATCACACTTGCAACTTTAACACAAAGAGTTTCACTGTTGTTTAAAAAAGAAAAAAAATTAAAAAATCTAAATCTCAGAGATAACTATGCACTTGTGTGTATGCTTAAACGTCTCAGCCAAAATTCTGATATCAATAATGGCCACATCCTTGCTATTTTTTCAGATCTACTTGAAACTAGATTCCAGACAGTATATTTATACCATTCAGTTCTAGTTCTAGTAAAATTCCCATGCAAGCACATCCAGCTAAAAAGCTACCATTGAAAATATGCCAGAAATTGCAAGGACTAAGGGGATCAGCAAAATTAAAAAAAAAAAAAAATTAAAAACCCTAACAAAGACCCAAACAGGTAGGAAGATTTCAACACATTCCATTTCCTAGACACAAGTTCAGTATCTGCTGCAGAACGATCTTTACTTGCAAGACGAGTGAACTGCAGAGAAGATGAGGTTCATTCTCAGACTTTAACAATTAGCTATTTCAATTGGAAGGTAATGCTTTGTGCAAGCTTGGCTCCATGGGTTTCTATTAATGACATTGACAAAAAAAATTGTCCCTAGCTGCGAAACTTCAGAAGCAGTTTTCTGAACTCTCATTTTAGTGACAGTCCATGACCTTGGCCAGCACAAAAGATGCAGTGTATGGGAGAAATCAGACACCTCTAAAAGTGGTAATGACTCACGTCTCAGTGCAAATACTAAGTTAAAAAGGAAAAAAAATTCATAAACATATTTTTTTCATAAATTTGTAATCTGAGCCCAAACTTTGATTTATGTTATCCTTTCACTGGTTTTGGTCTTCTCAGAACACAGTTTGTAGGGCCCTGCACATGTACATTAATGTATATTGGCACTGGAGGCGGATTTTGATAAAGATGAGGATATATGAGGATATGGAGAAAAGGATTAATGAGAGCAAAGAATCAAGAGTCTTATTGAATCAAATTTGGAATTTTTTATAAAAACAGCTTAAATCCAAGTCAAGTTTAAAAACAAAAAAATATATAGTTCAAAGTAAAGGAGTTTTTAAAACCTGAACATTAGTGGTGTTACATTAGCTTCCTTCATGCAATTTATTAAGTGTTCAAATACAAAAAGAAAAACAGACATGCACAAATATTTTTACTTTACCAATTAATTCCAATAAGTTTTTTAAAGGCTTGTGAAGAAAACCTTGTAACACAAAGGTTGCTGCTACACTACTAAATATAAGAGGCATTGGACTCCGCTTGCCTTAGGAACCAAGCAGCACAGCACAGCTTAGTGTATACCTACATGGCTCACTGTCCTCTGCTCAAAATATCCCAAAATAGCCACAGCCCAGCTTCATGCTGGAAATAACTCACAAGGACTGTGCCCAGGCAGCAGCTGGAAGAGTGCTAGTTGGCAGGCACCAAACATGCCGACGAGCAGTGTAAGCACTGATCCTCCAAGGCCATTCCTTCCTTTAGCAGCAAAGGCATAATTAAAGATTCTTTGCAGCGTTCCGTATTAGTGCAAGACTCCAGATAACACTAATACAATCCATGCAATGAGTTGAGAATAAAGTCCATTAGCAGCTTATTGATCTACTTACTTTCTCAAAGCTACTTGATGTTTAAAAAAGTATACCAAATTACATTTTACTAGTTTTATTAGATGTTCTTTTGGCACAGTCAAAATCCAGATGATGATATATTTTAATTTTTAAATGCACTTATTTCATGGAGAGTCTTTTAATCTTTTCACTTTTAATCAGTCAGTCTATATTATCTGCTCCAGATGGAATTTTTTAAATTCATAATTAGCATGAAATAAGCTCTCCATAACTGAATAGAATTTCAGTGAAAATTGAAGTTCAGTGGGAGAGATTTTAAGAACGAGCAGTGAGCTCAGAGGACTGGCATTGCATTATTTCTGACAGTCTCCTGTGCTAAGTCTAGAACACTGCTATAGGTCAAGCATTCACTTAATTGGGAATTAAATAAAGGAGGAAAAGGGGGCAAGAGGACCGGTGACAAACCAAAAGCTTCCAAATTCTCCATAATCAGAAAATTTTGGCCAACAAGATGCTTTTGCCATCCTCTGTTAAGATGACTTTGATGTCCTATTGCTGAGTATTCACATTTAAATCAGCAGTGGGAAGAAGATCAATAAAAAGTAAACCAGTCATGGCCAAGCTAAATATTTTCCTCTTTTTTTTTCCCCATGAAGAGCAGCCATTTGAAAATACTGAGCAGAACTGGCAGCAGTAACTTTTAGCATATAACAAGAAGGTCAATCTGGTACTAACTTTCTAATTCTTTGGGTAATAGATGAGACATGTCGAAGCAGCTTTTGGTTCATTTGGTATTATCCTCATTATGCCTTTATCTGGCGTGAGGGATCAATATTTCTGAACATTACACTACTCCTGAACAGACAGAAGGACATATTGTTTATTTGGCTGCCTACTGATTTCTGACACAAGAACCTATCAATTATATTATGGTATAAAAACCAGTGCCAACTAAAAGGACTCCTTACAGAGCACCACGATGTGGTTACTTATGAGCTGATTATTCAGTAGCAATCAAAATACTAAACCTAGAGAATATTTAATCTGGCTCTGTAGCAATCTCTGCTTCTTTTAACCTTGCAGGCTTACTCGTCACTGACTCTAAATATGCATTCCATGAGGTGGTGAAGGATTCCCCACAATCTACTTGATTTCAGCTGCCAACAGATAAAGCCTTTGGCAAAAATTACACATTTAAGCAAATAAAAGAGCAAGGCAGGAGATGCAATTACATTACTTTCCTATAGTTAGTTATGTTCTTGCCCCAGTGTGTCCATTATTGTCCAGAAGCTTTTGCAAGCACCATTACCCTAGATCCTTTAAAATTTGCCTGTGATGCAAGGTTAAATATCTCAGCTTCATTAAATGTAATTTCAAACAAACTCATCATTATTACACATGCATCACTATTACAGACATTTAACTGTGTATCTATAGTTGAAATTAAGTTTCGGCTTTACAGCAAATATCAGGTGCAGAAATCTGATCTGAGTCCAAAAATGTCTACTGGGATCATCCGGATTCCTTTGTCCAGTCAGAAGCAGACACCAGAATTCATTAAAATGAAGGGGTATTTTGCAAAGATATGCTTTTCCCTACTGCTCCATCCCTTGCAACGAAAACCATGTTCACTTACCAGCTGAGACAGATGGAATATTCTGAAGTGAGTTGAAAAAGCAACCTTAATGTACGTAGGGTAAAAGGAAAGAGACAGGATGAAACAGCCTAATACATGGCATATACTTTTAGGAGTGAGACCATCTGCATTGCTGCACTTCCCTTCATATCAAGTCTTTCCTCTGCATCTCTTGTGACATTTGAGGATCTTTTAATACATTAATGATATATAATGAGCTGCATCTCATGCATTCTAAAAAATGTTACAAAGGCCAATTAAGGCTTCCTACATATGGAAAAAGCATGAAATTTGATTATCACGTCTATCTTCAGAGTATAGAAATACCAATGAGAAGTCAATACAATGGACATCATCTGGTTTTTTTCTCAGCTCGAAACTATTATCCATTCAAAATGGGACTGACAGAATCACAGAAAACCCTTACGACAGAGGAATAAATTACTTCTGCTCCATAGAGAATGCTAAGAGACAAAAGCTTTTTAGATTGGGATAAGGCACACAGAGTTTGAGATGGGAAAAGGCCAACAAGGGAACCGAACAAGGAAATAGTTTTTAGCACTGTAAAGAAACTAAGACATTTCTGAGTGGAACAGGAAAGAAACACACAACCCAGTCCTTCCTGGTGGACCACACACAATAGGAACAACACACAGGCTTTGCTGGAACACAGAAGACATTAAACCTCGCAGGAAGGTCCAGACACAGGAGACAGAACAGACAGAAAGTTATTTATAAAACTTTTTCGTTTTTTTTCTATTTTTTTATTTGAAGGTTAACTTTCAAATTTTTCCTCCTAATAAAACCTTTCCTAAAATTTATACTTAGAGTCATATAATCCACATTGGAAGGGCCAAAGGTAGGTTTGGGAATCCTCCCTGTAAGGAAAAATAAACCCACCTCAATTCAAAGGCTAAATGTGGATTCTCAGAGAAAAAAATTAAACATTATAAGCGTAAAATTCAGATGCTTTAACTTGGTGCTTGATTCAGATGAACTAACTTGAACTCACTAACTTGGTTTACCAGATAGCTTGGAGGAAAACTCCTATTAAAGAAATATCAGAATCATTAGGTCCTGAACTTAATGCAAGAAGGTCAGTTTTCTTGTAAAAGCAATAAACACAGTTATTAGGCAAGGTTTCCTTACTCTTGGGATAGGCTTATTTTCCCCCTCTAATAGCATCATACCAGAAATTTTTATCACCTATTACCTATTGTGTCAGTCACACATTATTTAATGCAAGCCTTCCTGTTTCTGTCTGAGAACTCTCTATTTGGCCATGATTCCTACCAAACTGAGCAGAAGACTGGGCAAGTATCCACTGTTGTTTCACTACAATTTTACAGTGTAGAAGCAGATGCATCGCTGTACTTTACAACTGTTTTCTTTTACAGAACTTTTTGTTGGAACACATTTACAACTTTGGCTTAAACTGCTGGATTTATTCTTTGAACAATCAAAGCGTGCTTTTAGAAAGGTTCAAGGAAACTTCAAGGGGTTTTTGAATTAAAAACTTAGACTGACAGTGCCTTGCAAGTTTACACTTTTTACACACATAAAAGTTTACACACATAAAAATCAAGTGTTATCGAAGCATGCATAAATGTTTGAATGGATCTTCAAAGCAGAAATCAAGGGGTGCGGGGACATTTTAAGATATAGTCATTGCTTCTTGTAACACAGCAGAATTCAGCATGGCATGTTAGAAAAAGAGAATAATCTTCCTGATTAAGTTATGGGGGCACATTTTCCACAGATATGCTTTCTGCCACAATCACTGTCTACACTACTTAAAAATAATATTTACCATGGTTTGTTTGCTGTTAGCCATTATGTGATAAAAACAGAAAAAATAAGCAGCTACAGAAATGCACAGGAGCAACCTTCACTCCCATTCTTTTGTCAACAGTGACAGCTAACCAGGTGCAAAAACCTCATTACAGATTATTACATCTGCATGTCTTGGAATCACAGCAGGAGTTTTTGTTAAGGTGATTGCTGTTCAAAACACAGATTTCAGAAAAATTTTCTGTCATGTTGCTTATTTTAGACAGCAATTAACAGAGCTGCCAAACAAGTTAGAATATGCAGCCCTCAGAGGAACAAGTGCAAGCTTTGGGTTTTGCTAACTTCTAAAAAGGTTATTACAAACAATAAAAACAACAGAAAAAAAAAATAAAACAGCCCACTTGTGAGCTTCTCAACAATTGATTTTGGTTAGCTTGGGAACTACCAGGAGTACTCAAAACTACATAGTTACAAATTTTGCTGTCCTATTTTCTTGTCTAGTACTTCACTGAAAAGTGCCCCTTTCTCAGGGTATTTATGGAGTAAGACAAAACACATGGCAACAGTGGCAAAACGTGTTTGCTGGTGACTAAAATAAACAACCACTCCGAATTGCAGAAGTACCTTGCCTGTTTCTGCAGAGATCAGACAGGTTTGACAGATCTGCTAATTGTTTCCACTAGACCTTCACTTCTGGTTGCCACAGCCTTCTGCCCCTTTCCATTGTCAGGAATCTCATTCTGTGGATTCCGAGGATTCATTCCCTTTTTTCCTGTCTCATATCTTAAGGACATCAGAAGCAGAGCAGCAGGGACATTAATGGAGCACTAAATAGAACAGCAGAAAGGCAAATGGAGCCACAGTCAGGAAAGAACAAAAAATGAGGGGAAAAAGCCTGGTGAATCACTTCTTCCTCTCCTTAGCACTGAACTATGTGAATGTAACCACAAAAATACTTGTTTATTACAACCCACATGGCATACTGGATGTAGGAGCTGCAGGAGAGCAGGCTCTTTAGATTTGGTAAAGATAGTCTAGACCAAGGGCATCAATAAATTCTAACTAAACTTTGAAAGGTATTTGGGATGATCTGGAATCGGGGGAAAAAAACCATCATCCACACTGTTATTTCAAAGAGTGTCTATCAAAATACATAAAATCTGTCCTGTTTCTCTTTTCCCAAGATGGCAATTAATGACTTTTTCAAGGGACAAAACCTCACAAAACAACAAAGCCAAATAAATAACTTGCAACAAATGATGTAGCCAATTCTCTTGCTGTGAAGACTTTATTACATATATGTTTGAAGTAATTTTAACAGCAATAACAGCAGCATCAAAATAAGTAGTTATAGATGGGTGTTCTCCCTCATTTAGCTGTAACAATAGATTCTGACTTTTTGATATTGTCAGAAAATTTTTGAAACCAATAGGTGAGTGTGGTATATTTTTATAATTTTCTTTGGACTTAATGTCAAAGTTGAGTGGTTTAAAAATAAACGAAAGGCTTACAACCTATAAGTTCCTACGTACAGTTGTCACTGTAATATTTTTATACATCATTGCGTATATAAACCTCTAGATCTAGATGCCACCAACACATCTCTTATCTCTTCTTTCATCATTTTCGCTGATGCTTTCATACTGAAACATTCCTATTTGTTCTTTCTTTATATCAACAGTAACATTTCTATGCCATATTTGTATAATCTTTTCACCTGAACCTTATTCTAATGTAATTTCTCCTTCAATCATATGACTCTACTGAGAATCAATGTCATTCTTTCCAGACTAAAGCCTTGGAGGAAAAAATAAAGTCCATCATGAGCTATCTAGACTTTCACTTTCTCAGAGTGATACTAAATCTAACTGTAGTGCTTAACAAAGTAATCCCATTCAAGATCAGCTTTGTAAACTATAATAAATGAAGGGCAGTAGTTGGCATACAGGAAGGCAGAGATGTTTTTCAGAGACCTTGAAAATACCCAGGTACTAAAAAAACGACCCTACAGAAACCTCACGAAGTTTGACAAATGAAGAATCGTATATCTAGAAGCAACAGAACAGGCTGAGGATATCTGGCTGAAGAGCGGCTTTGTAGAAAAGGACCTTGGAGTCTTGGTGGAAAAACAGCTGAGCATGGCTCTATAGCAAGGCTTTCAGCAGAGGGAGTCGTACTCAACTGCCTTAGGAAGAACATAGCCAGTCAATGGAATTCCTCCCCATTCAGATTGCATTTGGAGCACTGTGACCACACATGGACTCCCAGTCAAGGAAATCATTGGCACACTGTAGCAGGTCCAGGGTGCACCCCAGTGGAAAGCATATGTGAAGATGCATGGAGCCAGACTCCTCTCAGAAGTGCATAGTGACGGAAGGAGAGGCAATGCACATAAACTGTGACATGGAAAATTCCAATCAGGATTCACGTAAAAACGTTTTAACCATGAGACTACTCAAACACTGAACAGGAGCCCAGAGCAGCAGTGTTATTTCCATCCTCGGAGATGTTCAGCATTCAACTGGACAGAGCATCAAACAACCTAATAAAATTTGACCCTGTTTTGTGCTTTCCAACTTAAATTATCCTATGAATACTAAGGAAGTCTCTAAAATCAAATCACTCCCTGTATTCTTATTCACATGGATGAAATCTGGCATAAGAATACAGGTAGAAAGCTTTGGTTAAAAACAGTCGTTATTTTGTGATGGAAAAAAGAAATCAAGTTACCTCATTTGTGTCAAAAGCATCTGGATTCATGACCATCCTACTTTTGACATCATTTAGCACTTTCCCAGATATTTTCCAAAGTTTGCATTTTAGTTTCTATTATCTTCTTCTACACACCTACAAGGTGTTTTCCTTTAAATGAAACAGTTAGAGGGGAAAAAAACCACATTTAATGAAAACTTCAAAGTTACATTCAGGTTCCAGGGAGAAAAAAACAAACAACTTCATCGTTTTCCAACTACATCCATTTTTAATTCCGGGGATGTATAAGAGTGTCTCCGTGCATGTGTGACAGGTTCCAGGAGGGGGAAGTACAGAATTGTTATCCTACCGCTATAGTCTCAAATCTGGCTTCTAAGCATAGTCGTATTGGTATTGATATTTTCTGTGAATGCTGACTAGTTGCCTATTTGGCTAAAATGCTGAAAATCCCCATTTTAAGAATACAGAATTGTAAATTTTCCCAGCAGGGCAACAGTTACTCGTAGAAAATATATTTCTAACTCTAATAACCTTGTTTTTATCAGACAGCATTAGGAAAAACCAACCCTGACTTCTCTGTTGTGTTTGGAATTTTTAATACCCCAAACTCTAGTTTAAGATAGAGTACCTTCAGGAGCTATTTTAATTTATGCAGCTCATACCAATTTTAATGGTAAAATTGTTTTCCCCTGTTTTTAAGCAACCAAATCAAGGTTGTAAATCAGCAAGCCACTTAGTATTTTTTCCTAGTCAAGGGTGGAAGCTTATCATCCCAAACGGTGATTCATCCTCTTATATAGAGATACTTATTCAAGAGCTGCCAAACATAGTTAAAGAGGAAACCTAGATGATTAGATCTTCTCAGACAGATAGCATTAAATGATCACACATTTTCTGGGCCTACCTGGAGGGAGGACATGCAAGGTAATACTTGCCTGAATTTGCGTTGGGGCAGAAATTGGATACCATCTCTCTCACCAACAAAGAACACTCCTAAACCATACCACAATCTCAGCAGAACCCATTGTTGAGAATGTTCCATGAGTGTTTTAATGTAGATTAGTTTTCCCTTATGTCTGAAGGAGATAAATCTTGCTACAAATATCTGGTTTTCATCTAAATCACTTCATACTAATTTTCAATGTCATGAGAGCCTTACACTACTCTTCAAGTTACAGTTATTAAATAGAAGCAAGAGTTAAAATCATTAAATAGTCCTTTTTTTCCTGAGAAAAAGTCTCTTCATTTATAAATCAAAGCCTTAACTACAGTGTATTCCAACATCCATCTATATCCACCCTACTTAACAACACAGAGGTGTAAATGCAGGCCTGTATATTAATTTAACAAATATATCTAACTTCTTAGTATTCAGATGAATGCATATGTCTATATACAATAGATAATTTTTGCATATGTTCTTTAATCTAATTCTCCCAAAAGCTTATCTAAGGGAATTTTACATACATGAGATACTATGCTGAGTACTTACAACTGACACTGATAAAGTAAGAGCAGGGTCAAAAGTACTTTTCCTTTGCTTTTCAGTTTTGCAGCTGTGAAAACTAAAATTTACACAAAACCAACACAAAGTGTGATATACTATCAACAATATCCAGCAAATACTTGTTATTGCTCCTATTTTTTCTAGTTCTATACAGCAAAATCTAATTTTTATTAGATACCTACTCTGGGACTACTCAATTGGTTGTGAATAATTTTACTCAAATAAGCACAAAAAATTGTATGGAAAATTATTCCTAAAGCCTTCAAAAAGTTAAGATGAAGAAGCAAAGTTAAAATGCTTTAAGCTGAAGTCCTAAAGAGGAATTTTAGAAAATACTAAAGTATACTTGTCACTGAAGTTCACCGAATTTGGGAACCTCTTTCCCACCCACTGAAAAAGTCAAATGTGTGGTCCCCTACACAGGCACTCAGCTTTCAGAAAAACTGAACAGCCTTCATGAAGCAAAAACAACTGCTGTCTACTTTTGAAGTATTTTCTCAAGTTAAAAAAATTGACTAAGTAAAGGCCTAAATGAGGATTCTTTCCAAATTTATGAGGAACCCAAATATCATTACCTCTATGCTGCCCATATGTATTTGGAACAGATTTACAGAATAGTGGGAAAAGTCTTTTTGAAAACATGTGAAGACCAGATTTAACTTTTACAAATTAGGTCCATGTTCTCTAAGTCTATATTTTAACACAGCTAAAAACTGTATTTCAAGTTGACACCCAAAAGCAGACAAGAGAGAAAAAATAAGGAAATATCAGGTTTCTTCTCCCTCATCCTTCCCCTTTTTATTTTTTTCTGATATATGGGTGATTTTTCAGCTATCATTACTGTGTTCTGGCTGTAAGGCACTGCCAAGGGCTGCCATCCAACTCTCTAAGCAAAGGTCACTCAGTGGCAGGGATTGGGAAGTATTAGAGAGCTTACAAGGAGGCAGAGATAATGACAAAAACCCAGTGTTTTAAGCCCCCTGCCATACCCCTCCCACAAAATCCTCATAATGAACTTTCTATGCTATGAGATTTTGGGTTTTTTTAATCAACACTCTGTTGTAAGTTTCAGTGAAAATAAATTATATATTTTGCTACATCTCTTCATAACCTGGTTCAACCTTTTGGATTTTAATACCAATGTACAGAACAGATTAAAAAATAAGCAAGCCCCAATCTCTAAAATAATCTCTATACAGGCCACCTGATGCACAAACATGCCTTATCCTCAGAATGCAAAATCAGGTCAATAGTGAATCATGGTTTAACCTATTAGCATCCCAACACACCTAATAACCAACAGAGTACCCAATGAGCCTATAACCACATGTGTAGAGCAGAAGTCCAAGGTGCTTCTCACAGTGCATTGCAATGAGGATGCCTAACAGCTTTGCAGTAGGAACAAAGGTGAGGCAAAAGCAACCAAAGGGGCAAATGCCAAATTACAAACTTGAAGCCTCTAAAATTCAATGTGTTAGAAAAGAAACCACAGCAGCATTTGATGAGTTACTTGGTTGAACTGACAGATTACCTATTGCGGAAATTATTCAGATGATGTGCAGTTAATTTGGCTCGTTTCCCCACCTGTAGTGTATTAATTCTCTGATGTAAGGCTCTACAGCTGTTATACTAATGAGAAATAATACAACTATTATATTAGTGATGAATAATTTTGCATATGGTTAGTTATACAGGGTATTACCAAGGTCAATTAATAAAAGGAATGAGAAAAACTTGCATCTTGGTGATTTTCTTGGGAAAAACTGCTTAATCATCTTTGGGAAAATAATAGTGATGAGCAGTGACAGAGTGCAGAGCTGGAGCCTCCAAAATTCCAAATAGCCGCCTATACCACCAACTGAAAAGTTGCTCTGGAGCACCAGCCTGAGTCAGAGGGCCAATCCACATTCCACATCCAGTCGCTGGCAACAATATAACAACGCACTTTTAGAAAGCTGAGGTGTGAAAGACAGATATGGACCAGATTTGATCGCTTTCTGTTTTTTTCTGGGAAGACATTCTCAATCTCAGTCACTTCCTCGCCAGAGTATGTGCCAAGTAGAGTTAGCAGGCAAGAAAACGCACTTCTCCATCCATCTCAAATCACGTCATTAAAAGAGGAAGGCAATTAATTTTAAAACCCATCTTAACCCTATCTCAGATTGCTTTTATTAAAGTGCCTTAATTGAAACCATATTGTTATTTATATGGCAAAATTAAGCATATGTGAATGTTTTATTCATCCCAAACTCAGCACTTTAACACAAACTTTTGCCCTTTTTGAAGTTAATGCTACATTTTCTGCACTTGTAATTGATTTCCTTAAGGTAATCATAAAGTCCCAAAATAATTTCTCCTGTCAAAATATTGAAAGGTGTCTTCATCTTAGCCATTCTGCCATATGCCTGCAGCATAAAATCTCATGCCAGGCTATAATCAGTAAGAAGAAAAGCAAAACTCTGGTGTCATTAAGGCTATAGATGTTCCTGCATATCTTACGAGGTAGAAGTTGGCACAGAATACTGCACAGGAATTTTTCCCTCCTAATTTTCCATCTACCTCCCTTTCTTCAAAGCAGGCTTCCCATGGCATAATGAAAAGTGTGATTGAAAACTTTTACCCTAGGCCAGAATTCTCAGTTTCTCCTTAAGTCACAATGAGACCACATACCAAGGACTTTGGGGTATACTTGATTTACAGGCTCTGCAGTAATATTCAAATTAAGGACTCCACATAGAGAAGAAAAATATTTCCTGAACACTCAGCCTCCTATTTTAATTACACAGCTAGTAATTTTTGTATTTTGTTTCCATCAATATATTAATATTAACTTTGCTAATATAAATGTTCATAAAATCTGTATTACTTTGTTTACAAAGAAAACATTTTAAGAATATACCAAATCTTTAAGCTAAATTTGGCTTTTACAAATATGTTCTGTATCTGTTCCTCACCTCCTGTTCCACTGATTGAGTTTTAAAACTAATTAGTACAGTATGAATGGCAAAGTTAACCCACCAGTTATGTTCATTTAGTGATGTAAATTATAAACTACCCTGATATAATGCACTGGGTGCTGCTTAACCTACTATCCCACATGAGATCCTCAGTGCGTTTCTGCCTAAAGCAGTCAGAATCTTAACATCACATTTCCTAAAACAGCCAAAGCAGAGCTGTACAGCTGACTCTGCAGGACAAGAGGAATATGAGCAGAAGTGCGATAAGGTCAACTGAAGGTGCAACAAATTACTTAGCAAAATATTTTTTGTGTTGATGGTAGTTCAAGGCTATTTTTAACACAATTGGAAAAACACAGGAAAATAAAGAGGAGCAAAGGAGACTATTAAGTTGAAAAGACAAAGGAGAGCAGTAAGAACATCCTCAGATCTAATATTTGTAGGTGTTACCAAACAGTTGCTCAATAGCAGCACGGGGAACAGAGTTGTAGAGTTTGTGTTCCAAGAGTCAGTGAAACTATAGGATCACAAGCAAAATGGTGCCTCTTCAGGCAGTTCTAAATCAGCTTAGTGAGTGACAGCAGTGACTACACAGGCTCTCGGATATGTTACTGCATCATTGAAAGCCAGGAAAAATTCTAGATCAGACAGGCACTGACTTGCTTTAAATGAAAGCAAATTATTTATCCAATGATAATTTAAATAACCTGGAGCTTTTAATTCCAAACATTTTCATTAATTTAACCAAACTAAATATTTCCATTTGCACAAAGTTATGTAAGTCACCATAGCATAATCAACACTTAAAAAAAAAACATTTATTACACAATCACATCAAGATATTTTCATCAAAAACCTAAAGCAATGAGAACAAAAACAGGAGGGGTTTTATTTTAAAACAAAGCAACAGTTTAATATTTTAATAAGTTGTAAAATAACAAGATTATGAAGAAACACCTGTGACCTTAAGGAGCCTCTTTATGGATGCTGCTATTCTAGTCTATTTTCCTACCAGCTCCACTTTATTATTCTACTAATACTAATTCCAGCAAAGGGATGAAAGATGCGCCAAGTACCACCTGGTTTTTTCATATCCATTGTGCAATACTCATCTTTCTCCCAAAATTAGCCTGCTTATACAGGGCTCTGTTTCAATAAGACTAAGAGATACCAGAAGATATTTCAAAGCATTTACACAGGGGTTAGCCTGATGCCTTAAGTTTTAACTTTCATGTTTTTCAAACCCTGTGCTGCCTAGTGTATAGCTCTGAAGTTTCTTGTAGCTGGTTAACTTCTGCTCTCTCATGCTAGGTAGACATAACAAAGCCTCTCCAGGCCTGCTCTCCAAGGACACTCAGACTGTCCTAGGCCCAAAAAGTATAAACCAAAAGCCTCTAAAGTGGGGGCAAGCTTGGGGAAACTACATCATTAACTAAAGCTTTAATTGGAGAATTAACCCTGATATGCAAAGGAACTGAACTTATAAAAGTGTGAAGAACTCGTGACCTGTTGTCCATCTTGGGGTCCATTTTGGCAGTAACGTCCGGACTCCCCAGGGTGTACCTGTGAAGGCCCTTCAAATAAATACCTACCTTTATTGCCTTATTCTTGTCTAGTCTCTGTTTTTAGGTGGCCACTTCAGGCATCAAGCCACTGTACCTCTCAGAAGGTATGAGTGTAGTGTAATTCTCAGAGAAGGACACAGCAGGGACCTTATGCTGAAGAGAAATTTTCATTATGAGACATTTCTTCCCTTCTGCTGTGTTCCCATACAAAAATAGAAGTTTATAGTTTAAAATTAACACAGAATGCATTTTCACACTGAGCATCTCTTCTTGCCTCCAGATTAAAAACACAGATTCTATTTTACTGCTCTTAAGATCAATTACCTTTCATGCTGCAGCCAGCTCTTCCATTTGTTATTTTCATACAATTCTCACAGCCACTTTGTTAGAAGAAAACAAATAAATTCATGCAAATTTTTTCAATCTTAGCATTAACAGTTGTAGACAGGTCATGTCAGTTACATGACCTGAAGTTATTTACATTGATACTTTAAATTGGTTCTTAAGGGGAAAAGAACTTTCAGAGAGATGATCTGGGCTTGGCTTCCAGAAACATGCTATACAACAATTCAAATTTTCTCCTTTATGACTATAAAAATCTATAATTAATTGTTGCAAGTCAAGAAAGACCATAGTTACTTATTCTTGGGCCTTTAACTCCAAAGTCCAAGAGAAAATAAATAAATAAATAAAGATTTATGTCTCAAATCCACATAACACCTGCAAACAGCAAGAAGGGTACCTTATTCTATCCATCAAGTGTGGTGACAGATTAATAGGAAAAGATATAATATGAACAAAATACTAAAAATAAACCTGCAGTGTCAAAAATTGTGATTGCATTGTCAAGTGTATTTTTGCTTCCACAAAGTTACAACATTAGCATGTCACAAAATATTTCGTGTGTACAGAGCCAGAACAACATTTGCACCTAATGCTCAATGCTCATAAAGGATGAAACCCTGCTCATTAAAGAATATATCAAAATGCCTAAAGGTGACATCAAGGAACAGGTAATAGGGGAATCATATGCAATGTTGTAGACAGCCGACTGTAGGGGGTAGGGGATGTGGAAACACTGATATCAATACCAGATTGTGCTAAACATCCCATTCTCTCTCTGCATTCGCTGGTAGTGTGGAAAAAGTGGCACCAATGCTCTTCAAGGTGTATTCTGCCCACAAAACCAGGCAGACACAATATTTGATACCTTTGATTTTACTTGCTCATTTAGCACTTGACCTACAGCCCTTCAAAAAATGCTTCCTTTGAGTTTGGAAGGCTTTGCCTTTAGCCCTTACATAACTAGCACACGGTGTGCATGACATTTTGCACACACCTTTTACAGATTTACTAAAAACTTCCAAAACAGACTCACACCCACTATCACAACTGTGCCTCTAAACACACCTCCAAATCAAAATTACATTAAAGTTGATATCTACTGGACACATTAAATAGAAAATAATTAAATTATTAATTTATAAATAATTTAAAAATAATTTTTAGAGTATAAATCATATCTCTCTAATTAAAAGTTAAATTTCCTGGATTCTAGATATGTTAGTCATGAAAATGTGTTGTTAATGTGCCTCTACAACATTGTGTTACGTGCCACTGAAATTTTCCATGAAAGACTACTCTCTTCCTCTATCAAGGCCAGTTTGTGACATCATTTTAAAGGGATAGAATTTTTCCTAAATCAAAAATAATCATCTGCAAATGAAGCTGAACAAAGACCTAGCATGTTTAAAGAGTTTCTGATGCTCCATTAAGATCACTAGGGACATAAAAATGGTCTGACAAATACTAATGTTCCAAAAGGGATTGTGTTTATATTGATTTTAAGTCAAAATAATAAATTACTTTTCTTGTACATTCTAAGAAAACTCCTGGTGAATCTAAGAGCACATTTTGTGATCTTAGATAGGAAACTGTACATTGTTTGAATGTGAAAGAATTGAATTCATGCTTAAAGTGAGTTGGAGTTCATTATTACACCACTGAACAAAATTATTTATTTTGGTTTTACATGCTTTTCTCCTCAATATTATGCCAGATTCTGGTTTGAAATTACAGAACTTCTGTAGACAAGAGAGAATTACAAAAACAAAAGCACAAGATAGGATAAAAGAAAGAAAATCTTGTAACTTTCCAGTTTTTTTCATCCAGAAAAATTTCTGCTATTTGGCTAGATTTTTGAGATTCTTGTCAGTGCCAATTCTGAGCTTCTTACATATATTAATGGATTTGTTCTCCCCAAGTAGCTCCAAGACAGAAATATAAACTGCCACTTCACAGAGGACAAAAATAATACTTTCTTCACCAAAATCACTCAAAAATACTTTGGGCAACACTGGAAAACGAACCCACATTCATATGTACAAAGCTCATTTATGAAGTCAGGTTTTTTTCATAGTAAGGATGGATGTGGCAGTAGTGATGTAATAATCAACACTTTACATGCATTAAGTCACAGCAATAAGAAAGAAATGGCCTCAAAAAAGGTCAAATCCATACCCAGCCAGGCACTTAAATTACCAGCAGAACTGGAAACAAACCCCCTCAGAACTTGCATCTATAATATGGAAAAGCATTTACAAGATGACTGCATTTATGCATTTTGTAGTATAATCTGACCAGAAAAAAAAAAAAAAAAAAAAAACCAAAACCAAAACTAAGGAATATATACAGCAAAAAAAAAAGATATTTCACTGCTACTTGAAATAGAAGCTTAGCCCAAAAGAAGGAAAGAAGATGGAAGTGGCAGCCACATTTGCATGTTCTATCAAAGATATGTTTCTGCTGTTGAAAACTGGGGAAATCAAGAGAAGATGAGCCCTGAAGGTGATGTACTCTGCAACTATGCCCCATACTTTTTGTGCTGGCTTGCATGTGCTTAAAATGCCTATAATCCTGACGTTCTAACAGCAACAAAAGTGTTCAATAACGAAAGTTTGCTTGTACTATTGCCTTTGTGAATTGCAGCAATGGCTGCTTTTGAGAAGTATCCTTTTGACCTTGAAAAGGATTGATGTCTTCATGCAGTGATGTATGGGGATATCTGCTCAGTAGTTATGAGCAATCACTTCACCTTGCAGGCCACAGCTATCTGTAGAGATCTACGCAGTTGCAGGAACTAGTTAATCACTAGGAGGTATGGGCATTGGCTGGATTTATAACCACTGCTCTAACAGCGCAGTTGAATGTTTGTCATGTTTGGGAAAGTTGTATCACAACTGTGACCAAATTAGAAGTTTCAAGAAAAAAAACCCAAATCTGATTATGTTGATTTGTTAATATGATAATGGAATTCTGATACCATGACAAATTTTGTTGCATGCAATATTTATCCAAATAACAGTTAAAAAACACTACTGTAAGATTAAAAGAAACACCTGACAAACTCTACTGTACCTATGACTCAGATGTAAAATATCAGACTACCTTTCCATCCAGCAATGACCCAAATTACTCAAAATGTCACTCTGACTCCTTTTTAACACCTTCTTACTTTTTCATGCCACCTAATAATGAGCTATTCAGGACAGCAAGGAGGTAGCTCAAGGAATGCATTTCAGGAATACAGATGTCACTAGCAATGAAAAAAGCAACAGAAATTATGTTAGTGCTCCAAATATCACAGGGTAACTGTATTTTAGCCTTTATTCACTACATCACATCTTGAAGTCCTCAAGTTTTCCAGCTATTGATCTGGGAAAATAAAATGAAAAACACTAAAAACAAACACTCTCTCCCCCAAAAAACAAACAACCAAGACCAAACCCTAACACAAAATAACACTCCAACACCCACCTTAAATTTTCTGAAGTATCAGCAGACAGGGTTAAATTAGTTCATGTTCTGTTCATCAGAAACTGAGACAATTATTCCTTCCTCCTCTACCTACCCAATACAAAATGCAAGTTATGGACTGAGTTGCCTTTGCCCCCTACTTGTTAGTGATTTATTCAGCATTCTTAAAGCTTACTGTCACACTTCAGAAGGGTTTGACGCATATTTGGAATTTCCTGGGTTTATTTTGTCTTCCCACTTGGATATTTCTACTTCATATATTACGTGTGTTCAACACATCTCATGTATTGGAGACACGATGGTATCACTGTTCACTGCAAAAATATGAATGTGTATGCATTTCCAGCCAAGAAATCCCAAAGAACAAGATGCCATCGTAGGGAATTAGGAATGGGCTGATATTTTTCTTGCTACAAAACACCATATTTACAGAGCACCATATCACACTTTGTCTCAAAATAACGCCAGCAGAGAACTGAGCCATTTGTGCCAAACAAATCTCCAGCTGAGTAGAGTTGGAGAGAGTGAAGACGACCATGTAAATCTCTACCTACAAAGCCTTCAGAGAGGAGCACAAATAGCACTGATTGTTAAGGCTCCAAGTAGCAAAGCACAAGGTTCACCCACCTTTCACTCAAGGCGAGTGAAAGGGACAGGGTGGAAAGAAAGTATATAATAAAGTCAATTCAGTAACGCTCAAGAGTAGTTTGTGTCCACATGTATGCGTTTCTCTGCCTACACGTTGTGTATGATTCTCCCTGATGTGAAAAAACTAATAACTCCGCAAGCCCTAGGGAAGATCAGTCAAACAATACGGGAAGAACACTTTTCCCCACTATAGATGGCACCATCAGCTTGAAGGAAAGCATTATTTTTGTCATTACCTCTGCAGAATCCAAATTTTCCTCTGACTCTCTGTATGGTCAGCGATTGCCTTAATGTCAGTGCTTGAAGGGCAGAAGAGAAGCTGCAGAACTGTTGAAAATACATGAGCCAGAGACAGGGACCAAATGAATGAGTCCTATGTATAACGCATGAGATTTTACAGATCTGTAGAAGCTGCTGCTAAATGATTCACAACCCTAAGAGAACCAAACTGACAACTTCAGCAGTCTTTCTGAGAAATACTACTTTTGTCAGCCAAATTTCAAGAATTTCTAAAGCCTTCCAAAAGAAAATGAGTAGAGTTCCTCAAGACCAAGCAATAGTAAGAGTAACATGAGTAGCACTTCAGGATCAGAAAGGTAAAAAACAAATTTAAAGGTAAAGCATTAAACATGAGACATTTAAATCCACTTAGCCAATAACGGGGGGAATCATAAACATAAACAGAAAAACATAAATAAAAAAACTACATCCCTATGGCTCTTTGGGTTTAGGCTTAATAAAGCTGACGTGACAGCAGAACTGGAAGAGTTACTCATTGCTAAAGGCAAAGTTATGTATGTTAAAACAACAGTCAAAATGCCATCACCTAAAATGTGTCACAGTGTTCCTCAGCAACTGCTTTTATAATCCACTCTACTGAAAGGAGCTTCTCTGAGTGCAGCAATGCATAAAACATCTCCTAAATTCCAAGCTAGCATGACAGCTTTGTTACCACAGGCAGTATTTGCTCGCATATGAGGGTAAGGGCTGTACATACTGAAAACACGTGGTTCCTTAGATACCTGCTTTTGAAACGGTGTTGCAGTCATTTGCTGTCTCAAGGCAGAAAGGCTCACTAATATATTTGCCAAGACTAAAGGAGAGAAAAAGGAAAGTCTTTCATTCTGTGTTTAACTACTGTTACCTTTCCCTAAAACAGAATATAAACATGTAAGAGTCCCAGCTAATCTTGTGTTTAGAAATGTGCACGGAAATATGCATGCCTTTGAAATCCAGATTGCCTCTCCTTCCTTCAACATCACAAGCAGAAACCGAGCCTTAATTCAGCATTGGATTTGATGCATTTATATGCATTATTTATATTTGCTATTCCTGGGAATCAATATGTCACTGCTTCAGCCAGCCAAACATCCAAATCATTTTTCAGTGTAACCTTCCTGCCACGATTCAGCTGACAAGAACACAGATGCATTCAAATTTAAAGGACTTCCTAGGTAAACACTTGCTTGAAGACCTATGCAGAGAGCTGGGGAAATTATGCTAATTGCACTCACAGCTACCCCTTCTGCCCATCTACAACTTTAAGTAAAACAGGCAAAAATTTCAATTTTTAATGAAAAAAGAGAAAACAAGGCAAGTAAACAATAACATGTATTAATTCCTAGAGTATAACTAAACCCACAAAATTTCCCTCTGGAGAAGTACATGTTCATCCAGCTGGTTGCTTTGCCTTTACTCCAGTAACCACCATCCATAGTTTGACACAAAAGCATTCTAGATATAGCAAGACCTGATTCCAGTGGCATTGATCTGTTGGTGCTCAAACTCATCTCAGCCATTGGCCCATCACTTTGCAAGGCATCCTCATGCCACCACTGCCATTAGCAGCTTCCACCAGTCATGCCTTGCATCCAAAGCTTGTTCAAACTTCACACAATCCCCTCTGAATTTCTTCTCTCTTTTCTAGACTGTTTCCTTTCCATGTTTAGATGAGTGGCCTACAATTTTTTCATTTTTCTTTTTGTTAGAAATGCATCTTAAATATGCCACCACATCTTGAGCAATGCAGTAACATTTCAGGTCTGTTCGCTAATCCTTTCACTGCATCTCCTCCTCTCCCCCAGATACATCAGCTATATCCTCCATCACCACTCCTCTTCCAAGTCTCCATGGGAGGGCTGAAAATGGATTTTGCTTTTTGCTCCATCAACTTGGCTCCAAATCTTGCAGCCATTGCTCCTAAAACATTTATTCTTCCTTTTGTTACCCAGGGCTTCCACAGGAAGGAGACCAATGTGCTGCAGAGAAAGCATCTGGTTCAATGATCCATATGCATTTGCACTCACACCCAGATTCCTGAATAATTTTTCCAAAACAAGATTATTTTTGTTAGATATGAACAGACTAATCCCTGCCTGGCCCATAATACCCTTGGAATTGTCTTCTTCCACCCATTAAGTCTGTGTTTTTCACATTTGTCAAAATAAAACAGGTATACAAAAGTGTCTTCAAGGCTTCAGATAACTAGCTTGGTATGATAACTGGTTAAAACACTGACACCTGTTTCTATCACTAATATGCTGGTTCCCGTTTTATGGAGGAAACAAATATAATTCTTTAAAATCCTATTGCAAAAGGCAATAGAGAAAAGTTGTGAAAGACAAAGAAGAAGCACTGCACAATCAGTAAAAACATTTAGGATTGGTATAACATGTTCTTTTGCATAACAGAATTCCTCTTCATTATTAGGAAAAAGCAACTATTTCCGTGAACTTTTAAATTTTTCATTTATCAGCATTTCCCAGTTATCACATAAACAGGCTAGCAAGATTTCCAGTTGAGAAAATTGTGCATTTATTACTATTAATTACACTCTTCCAAGGCAAAAGTTAATATTTTGGCTTGTTTTAAGTTGCTGAAACAGGGCAATGGGATGGAGTAAACACTGGAGAAAAAAGCATCAAAATCAAAAAATTAAGCCAAAAAGGAGGGTTCGAGAGGGGGAAAAAGGGTAAGATCATTGCTACCTAAACTGCCATAAAAAACAAGCCAACTTTTGTAGTTGTTGAACCTGCAATGATATTGAACAGCCAGTTTGGTAGACATTGTTTGATATTTACCATCAGAATCTCAAAAGAAAAATCTCCATAAATATTTGAACTTCCCTTTGCTTCTCCTAAACTTGTCAGTGAAGAAAGATATCTCACACTTTTAGCCACAATCAACACAAAAAGATAAAACTGAATACATCCAACTCAGTCCTAGCAAATGCAATCTTGAGAACAAATGTTCTTTCTCTCCCATACACACACATTTATCCCTGGTGACAGCAATACAAAAAACCACATTTGAGCATACTTACGTAAGCAAGAAAAAGTTGTTTAGTAAGCAAAGTTAAAAATTATCTGATATGCAAAATTGTCTTGTCTGAATCACATATAAAAGCCATTTAAAAACTGACAATGCAAAACATGGTTAGGTTTCCACATTTAAGCACAAACAGGAGCACTGGCTAATTGTCATGTACATATCTATCTTTGCATGTGGAAGCTTATTCAGAGGTATTTTTTTCTGCAGTGAATTTAAACATGTCACACTATATTCAACCATGGCATACTTGGTAACAAGGACAACAGCAGAATTGTACCCTGTGCATTGAAGTTATGAGTAATACAAGATACCAATTTGATAAGCTGAAAATGACATAGCAAGTCTATTTTTATTCTTAAAAAAAAATGGGCTTTTTTTTTCTACAGATACAGTTATGTAAAGGAAGAAGCAAATAGGTTTATTTGCTAATACTGATGGAGGGGAAAGAGTTTTGACTTAAAGAACATCACTAACAGCAGTCATTCCTTTTCCTTAGACAATGACAGAATTTCAAACCCTTAGTATTGCACAAAGTCCAGGAAGCAAACCTGTTCCCAAAATTTTTTATGTCAAATAGAAAGTTATTCTAATACAGCCAAATCTCATAAAAATGGAAATTTTAAAATCACAATTTGAGATGTACATTTTTCATAAAATAACTTGACATGTTAAAAGAAAAAACAACTTTTTAATATATGGAACATAATCATTCATTTTGTTGCAAAAATACAAGACAAAATAAGGCCTGTTTCACATTTCCCCAGCTGGAGAATTGCACACAAAATACAAACACGTTCCTGTGAAAGGTTGATACGTGTTCCGCATTTTCTAGTTCAATTTAAGACAAACTTTTTGCACAAAGCTCTGTCCTCCAGCTTATGCTTTCATTTTTCACACCCATATTTAAACCAACATGCTTGGTCTTACTGGTTAAGTCCTGTTCAATTTCTTAAGCTGGGGAAGTTCCAGTTGTCTGGAACTGGGGAGCTGGATCCTTATTTCTGTATAAAATTTCTAACCAATAGGTGAATCAAGTAATAGTAACTCATTAGGTGGGTTAATCCCACACCTTACAGAAACGTGTTAGAAGAACCCTTTAAATTATATTCCCATGTAAATTAATACATGGGAATATCATCCTGGGCTTAATCATTGTCAGCTGAGAAACAGGAATATGGGCCCTGGAGTTTGGGCAACACCATTTCAGTGTTAATGCAGGACTAAATGCTCTTCACAGCTCTCTAGAAGGATTTCATCTGAGAGGCATGTACAATGCATGTTTCATGCATACTTCAATAATTAGGCATTTTAGAACATTACAGACACAAATACTTCTGCTTCCCAGCAGCTGGAGTACTTTTATCCAATAGCCCAGTGGCTAAATCACTTTTTCAGGAAAGCACTGCACAGTGTTGTCTCTTCAGCCTGAGGAGGCAGAAATATGTATATTTCCCTGCAGTAAGTACATCCCTGGCCATACACAGGGTGTGTGGTGTGACTTAATTCACCTTCCCACTGAAGCTGCCCCATTGAGCAAACCATGATTCATTATTTACTGGACCAGAAAGAGAACTGATTCATTGCAGGACTGTGACCCTCTTCCCTAGAGATAAAGATGTTCTCTTGAGAGAATACCTCAACCCTTTCACCCAGGCTATCTTCAATTGAATGAGCATATGATGGTCTGCCGTCAACATATACTTGATCTTAGTTAGGTCTGTGTGAGGCCAAGAGATAACTAAGCTTGACCTTACCAGTCAAAATACAAGCAGAGTCTGTGATATTACAGCTAATAATATAGTTACAAGAAAGAAAAATGAAGGATTCATAAGGTGATACTGAGCAGTAAATGTAAAAGGGTCCTCACTAATCTCATTCTCAAATCACAGTGCCTGTGGTAGACTGATCACAGCTGGCAGGTAAATCACTTGACCCCCAAGCAGAACAGGGGAGAGAATTGGAAGGGCAAAAAGTACATGAATGATCACGATACAGACAGTTCAATAAGTGATGAAAAAGAAAGGAAGAAAAGCAACCTCTCACCACCAGTGGACTTATGCCCAGCCAGAGTGATGTCCCAGAAACATCTATCTTGGAAAAAACTCTTCCCCCACCCCCCACCCAAACACGCACATTTTATTGCTAAGCATAACATCATATGCTATGAGAGATATATCCATTTGGTCAGTTGGGGTCAGCTGTCCCAGCTCCATCCCCTCCCAGCACCTTGCCCACACCCAGTCTACTCACTGAGGCGGCAAAGTGAGAAACAAAGAAAGCCTTGATGCTGTGCAAGGACTATTCATCAGTGGCTAAAACATTGGTGTGTTACCAACATTAGTTTGGTCACCAGCCTAAAACACAGCATTGTTTGAACTGCCATGAAGACAGTCAGCCAAATTTTCCACCCTCAGCTGAACCCAGTACGTGCTGAATCAGCTCAGACTGCCTTCGCACTCCTTTTAATTTCCAGGCCCCTACACTTGTCTTCTTTCAGAGAACTAAATGTGCAAACAAGCAGAACCACTGTAGGATCCTCAGCTCAGGAAACAGAATGTTGAAGACTTGGATGTTTAGGAGCTGGCTTGAGATTCTGCATCCAGACACTATAAATCTAGATTTCCTTTTAGTCATTTCCACTGTTATTCAGCCAGTACCCATGGGAGCACAAGGATGCCATGAGATGAGAAATACTAACGTGGAAAAGCTGAAGGTGTATTAGCACACCTGCTGCTATCACTGCAGACCATGGAGGGCAAATGAACTCAAGTCTTCACTTTTTGTATGGGTATAAACAGTTATTTTTTGGAAAAAAAAAATAAAAAGGCACTATCTCTAAATGGATGATTAATATATTATAGGAATGCTATACTTTATAGCAGGAACAAGGAAAGGTCTCATTCTGACCTAAATGAATACCTATAGAAAAATCACTCATTATCTCCAAACTTTGAGAGTATTTACAGGTGGAGACAAACACTGCACCTTCCAACATCCGACTTACTTGTAGGGTGCTCCGAGACCTTGGGAAGTAGGTCCTACAGCTGCAGCACATTACAAGTCATTTACACCACCACAAAATGTTCTACAACAGTGGCAGCTTAACAGCAGCTACTCAAATCTGTCAGCACAGGCTGCAGAACAAATGCTCACCCCGGCTCGCTTCCTTCAGTGGCATTTTGGCACTGCCACCAGGCTGACAGCTGCTCTGGCTGGTGCTTTGTAGCACATAGGGAAGCCTTGAGTGGGACCAACACAACCCAACGGGAGCAGGGACAGCCCTCCTCCCTAGAGGAGAGAGTGTTGACCCACTTCTGGGTCTCAGCTGAACTCTGCTTGCTCCACCAGCCCTACAGAGATTTTACCACCAGAGGGAAAGGCACCCCAAGCCTGTGACACAGTTCTTTATAGTGGTAAATTCCCAGGGCTGCAGCCAGCTACAGGCAAGCATGGCACAGATCTGTTGTTTGCTTGTCATTCCTGGGCAAGCTATGTCTGGATTAGATCTACAAGTGTATTCTAACTCCATAAATAATGAGCCCACTTTCATCTCTTGCCAAAGAAAAGAACCAGGAAGACTGCAGTTAGCGTTAATTCTGGCACACATCTGCAGAAGGGACTTGTCCCTTCAACCTAGAAACCTTGCCTGCATGTCAGTATCTTCTTATAGAAGACATGACATAGACCGCAACCCATGTCATACCACTGTGCTATTCAAGCCAATTTGAATTTTTCAAGTAGAATTTCCTGCTACATGCTACCATGTATTTCAAGATTTATTGAGAATGTTCCCATCATTCCTTGTTGCTGTCATCAGTAAAACCAGATTTTCCTTGGCAAAAATTTTCTGTCTATATTATAGTTCATATTGATTAAACACATGATATAGAAAATTAAATGGGCAGTGAAAATATAGATGGCTCTTTTCTAGAATGAAATGTTTTCAAAAGGCATTATTCTATGCTGATTGAACTTAGTTACAAAGACAAAAAACTGCAAATTTACTTGATTGGTATCTCCTAAGCTATGTTAATAAAGACATTTTTTCATCATTACTTGTGGGATGCATCTATGAATAAAAGGTAGGATGCACAAAACACCCTCTGTGAGATGATACACTGCTAGCTGAGTGAAGATTTATTAAAGAATATTGGTTTTTTCCAACTGCAGAGGCAAGCCTAAGCTGGGTTTTGTGAGCACAGGAACGCTGTATACCACTGTCTAGATCCAGCCCACACACAGATTTTGGTTGGATTTCTGTACCAGGTGCCCAAAACTCTGCTGTACCCTTTACAGAGTGCCAGCTGCCTGTAAGTAGCACACAGGAGGAGAGGAGACACAGGAGTGGTGACAGTGCCCAGCTTGCAGAGGTGTTTGTGAGGAGAGCATGTAGTCCCTTTTACACTTCTCACCCCAAAGCACGAGGCAGAGCTGACTGCACAACCACCGTCCCTAGGGCCTGATTGTCCACTCCATTTCACATGTCATGGTTGTGCAGTGGAAATCAATGAAGTTATACAGCCAGAAAATTGGTGAAACAGAGACTGGTCCTCACTCCCTGAAGGGGTTTCAGTTCACTGGTGGGAGAAACAATCCCTTACACACATTTGTCAATCTGGTCCCATTTATGTCAATTAAAAGTATTGCTTTTGACTTCAAGGGAGTCTAGTCACATTTGTGTACTCTTCAGAACATGCTCTGGAGACTTCTCAAGAAAAAGGCTTTCTTTTCAGGTAGAGGCTAAAAACCTTTACACACTTATGATGAATGGTATTTAAATAAAGTTAGCAATATTCTTTAAATTTGAAGATGCAAGGTATTCAAATGTTCTAATGCAAAACAGCAGGTTTCTGATCATTTTTTGAATGGCTATAATTAATCCTCTACATCTGACAGAAATAAAGACAAGATCTTTAATCTAGGGTTGATAATTTATACAAGGTAAAACTTCTAAGTTATGTACAAATTTACACATTCTCTTTTAGAAGAATTCATAAATTCACATGGAACAGAAGATGCCATGCAGTGAACTGCAGTTTACCAGCAGGGTGTAGGCCCCAATGAAATGATGGCTACTGACCCACACAGTAACCTTTGCTTACAGTCTCCCCAAACAATCACTGCTGATGTCTGTTCATAAAGGACAGAATAATAAAAGGATACACTCTAGGCAAGATGGTAACCTCTCCCTCCACTTAAAGTTATTTTCAAGTTTTTCACACTGATGCCATCAAAAAGTTAATAAACTGTGGAGTTCTTTTTCATGCAAAATAAGAAATGCCTATCACTTCAATAAAGTTGATTATTAACCTTATTTTTTCCCTCTTGACTTAAAATAGACTAGATCATGTGGCATTGCCAGGCATGTAAACTCAACCTAGGAGCTCAGTTAACTGAGGAACACCGCATAGGAGCAACATTAAAAACACATAGTGTGATTCACCCTTGGCTTGGGGTGACTCTATGATGTGTATCCCATATCACTGCTCTATTACCCACCAATCTTTCTGTGTCTTTAAACCAAGCCTAAGAGGGAAGAGAGGAAAAAAAACTGAATGAACTTTTGAAAACAGGTATTTCAAGGACACCGACAGACACTCCTCTGCTTCTGCAGTAACCTTGGGCTTTTCAGCCAACTTTTTTCAGCTCTTCTTTTTCCCGGCGGGAGACAGAGAGTTGAACTTTGTTTTCCTAGGATTTTGGTTTTTTTTTTCTTCTTCTCTTCTGGACTGTTTCAACAACATCTGAACACAATGGGAGAAGTTTTTTCCCGGAGGCCCGGAGGCCCGGAGGGGTGGGCCCTCGCCGACCCAGCTCTGAGGAGGAGAGAGACCACACCTACAGAAGGACTCTGAAATCTTCCCAGGTTTCCTCTCCACAGCGAGAAATTTCATTATTTAGCATTATTATTCTTTTCCTGTATGTTTGTTAAATAAATAGCTTTTATCTCTTTCACTTTCCTTTGAGGAAAATTCTTTTTTTTTTTTTCCCCCAAACCTCGTGGGGGAGGGGTGGTTGTAACCTGTCTTCTATCAGAGGATATTTTCCTCCAAACAAACAAAAAAAGATGTTAAACATTTTGCAACAAAAATTAAAAAGAGAGGTAGATGTAGAATGAGATTAAGTTCTGTATTATGAAAGGGTATGAAAAATTAGATGATAGGCAGAGCCCACAAAGGAGATAACCAAGAAAAAAAATGGAGTGTTTTTCATTATATCGTTATTTCAGGTTCTTCCTAAAAGAAGAATTAGTCCTACCAGAATAAATACACGGTGGGTTTTTATTCTGTGAAAAAACCTTACAGTTGTATCATAACTTGTTACAGTTGTATCATAACTCTTTTAAGCATGGAAATATGCTAATCAGAATGTGTGCTAACTACACCAAAAGCCTTTCCCTGATTTGCAAAAATAACTATTCCACTAGCATGGAGAGTTTTTAAATTAATCTAAGTACTACAGCATTCTCATTTTGAAGAGGAATCCTTCTATGTCAAAACACAAGACTCCATTCTACCTTTACGAAGTATTAGTGCATAGTTTTTCTGTGTCTTAAACAAGATTTTAAACTTATAAGAGTACAGAGAACATGGTGTGGTTTTTTTATACTTACCTGTCATGGTTTAGGAATGGTATCCCTCAATTAATACTCCCACTAAAAAGAAAACCACAAGCCATTCCCTTCCCTGTGAGAGACAAAAAGGCAAGAAATTACAGGTTGAGATAAGAAGACTCTACTGGAAACAGGATGAAATAAACAGAACATCATTTTTAAAGGTGACTAAGACTAGGAAGGTTAATTCAATAAAAACTGAGTGTTCAGACCCCTGCCTGCCAAAGTTGTATCCCCTATTAGCCATGCCCAGCCTGAAGCAAAGTTAGACTAAGATAAAAAGCTTGAGAAGTTAAAATAGTTTTGAATGGGAAGTGAACCCTTTTTTTTTTTAAGTGTATATATATTTTGCAAGACGCCAGCATATTACAGAAATTGTCAGAAACAAATCTTTAACAGCTAATTCACCACAGAAGTTTATCCTTTTCAGGAGGACAGAGCATCGGCTGAACATAAGTAGCTTACAAAGACCGTGATGAAAATAAAAATACGCCGGAGTGCAATATGTGGAGAGAAGCCACATCCACTTACACAAATTAGTATGTATTACTGCTAGATAATTTTTTTTTTTTGGTAGAACACTGCACACATGTGCATGGTCTGAGTGCCCAGTGAACTACTGTCTTCATCTAATGAAGCACAACCACTTTCATGTCCTGTTTACGGACACATCATGGTGATGCATAGACCTTGCTAAAGGCAGAATTATATAGCAACACTCTTTAAAGAAATGCAGATGAAAATACAGGTCTTATAACAAATTTGGCTGCTATTTCCTTGTGATTCTTCCACTAACTGATTCAACTAAATATGACAGAGTTTTACTAAAAATATTAAATCTTTTATATAAATCTTTACACATTTCTCTCTATTCAGCTTCATAAATGAAAGAAAGATTTTGATTAATTGTAAGACATAAGTTACAAGAGACAGCTTCTGGTCTCTCTCACACAGGAAGGATTACAAACAAGTTGTGTCTGAGCTTGCATTGTAACCTTCCACCTTTGAGCACCACCCCAGGGACCTGTTCATCAATATAACCACTGTCCTTCTCTGAGCATGAAGGGAGAACAGGCAGCCTTCTCCTATGATCATTGAACTCAAAATGTTTTAGTCAGACATGAAAGAGAGAAGATGGATAAAAAGCAGCCTGACCTCCTCAACATCCATGGGCAGACTAAGAAGCTGCAAGCCATCAGTGCAAGGCAGGACTACGACACAGATGCTGTAATGGAACTGCACAGTTGGTGGCACAGTTTCAGCCTGATTTTTGATGCAAAAAACCCCCCACTGTCTGGAAAAGAGAAAGCAGAGATGACCTGAGTTGGTGAAGTCATATTTCCTTTCACATTTTGCCAGGACAAAGAGGACAATCTGTTTTCACTCCTGATGCCATCCTGTGAACTTAGAGGAATAACAGATTGCGTAGGATTCAGTGTCATTTTCAACAAGGCAAAAGGATTCCAATTTATCTTCACTGTAATCTAGCACAATTTGGCTTGTTAGGAATCCTGAAAAAGTACCAATGACCTGATGAAGTCCGCTGTTCATGCTAGGAAAGGCATCCTTGTCAAATCTGGGACTTATTCATGGGTGCACTAATTTCAGTTTATGGGAAGAGAATCACTGTGCACTGGCTCTGTGCTAAAGTGAAAGAAAACCATCTTAAAAAGTAAACTTTCTGACACATCTCACAGAACTTCTAAAAACTTTTTCTAGCTACACTATGGAAAAAAAATTGAAACCTATGCAAAATTTAGAACATGGAGTATTGCCGATATACCCAACACTTTATGCAGTGGGTTCCAGCATTTAGGAAGGTATATGCATCCCAGCTTCCTTCCACCTTTATGGTGAGTAAAGCTGAGATTTTCACAGAACATCCCTCTTTTTTTCCTTTCCAAACAAAGCACTTCTATTCAAAACACTGATTAACACTCTCCTTTTAAACAAGAAAAAACCACTCTACTTGGAAGCAATCCACTGTTTTATCTTGTACATCTATCGCACATCTCATTCTTCAAGCTTCTTTGCTCTAAGGCATTTCAGAAGAAGCACTTAGATAAAATACCCCAGCATGACGATTACCACAATAAATGGCAGACAGGCAGCACCAGCATCCACACCTGGGCACCAACACTGCAGCAAGCCCCGTGCTCCTTTGTAACGAGGAGCCTGGGTTGCAGAAGATGATTTCACCAACTGACGTTCTGAATGCTTACTTTTGAATGCTTGAAAATCCTATAGTGACACTTCCAAGAGTAGATGCACTTTATTAATACGCTATTACAAGCATTTTTATATTCTTTTTCTCTCCATGCATCCTTACTATCACTTATCAATTGTACCACTCCAGGGGCACGGCCTAGTGCTGTCTCAGTGGGAATTGGTGTTGATTGCCCCACTATACATCACCTATGTCAGCTTTTCCTTAAAAGGTTCACACTTAGATCCTGCTGTTTTATAGTTCAACTTAGGTCCTACTGTTTTGTAATTCAGATAGCACACTGAAGGGTTTGGGTTTACCCCAGGATATGTTTTACAGAACTGCATTTAAAACCAACATTCACTTTTATTGAAATCATTCATGCTGTAAGTTTTAGTCTGCTTGAGTGAAAGAGAACATTTTTAGAGTGATGAAATACCGATCTTTTTCTATGCAGAAAAAAAAAAGTAAATGTTGTTCCACAATAAAAAAATTCTATTTAAAGGCTCATTTGATTTTTTTTCTCTTTGTAAATGTAGAGTACATCCCTTTTCTGAGGTTCAATATACACAGGGCATATTTTGTAAAACTTAAGTCTTACCCAAACTATCCACACACAGATTAATGTTACTGAACAGCCTCACTTGGAGAGTGGAGGATTTGCTTTGTTCAACAGGCACCAGACACTGGTATCTCATTTCAAGCATGGCCTTCACTACAGAGAATTAGAAGCTGTGAAAAAAAATCAGTGGGCTATTATCACATTTCATCCTGTGTTCTTCACAGCATTTCACCCAATCCTTTTGAGATCCAAGACATTTTGATCCACAGCCATCTGCAAGTTAGCTGGATGTTTACTAAGGTCTGTACAAGAAAGGTGCTGTGGCTCTGCCTCTGCTGATCCACCCAGGCACAGCTGGGCCACGGAGTTAAGCTACAGCTGGCCCTGGGAACCCCACACTGTGTTGCTCTGTGCTTCTAGTGCTATCTAATTCTCTGCCAAGAAAATGCCATTTGAGGGAAATTTAAATGCCTTCTGCTATTTCTGGCATGAGGAAGGACTGTGAGGCATTGTTGCATCCATCTGCATTTTCAGCACAGGACAGCATGTTGTTTATACCATGTCAAGCTACAGATTTCCCCATATGAAAGGCAGAAAATACCTGTGCAGCCACAGAGACCCTTTTATATTGGAGAAAGTAAAACAAAATCACAATAAGAACTCCGAGAGGAATTGTGCTGGGTCACATCTCTTAACAGTTGTCTACAATGAGCTGATCACAGAGTGGCTGCCAGTCTGCTGACAGCAGGAGAGTTACCATGGCAAATTCTATAAAAATAAGGAAACAAAATAACAATTACAGTAACACTGATAAATCCATTAGCCTCTTACCAATATATTAGGCCTATGGAACACTGAGGTACTTGATGAAGGCACTGTCACTGCCAGACAGATTTTCTATCTGAAATAAAGCATGAATTAATTCATGAGATGCAACACAAATGGACATTGCTTTTGCTAACTCTTAAAACTTCATCAAATGTATGACTGCATTTCAGCTCCCTCTAATTTCTGGGTGAGTACTTCTCATATGTTTTAACATATTTCGCAAAACCTTATTTTCCAAAATCCTGAACTTCTACACAAAACATCAATATAGGGCCACTTACATTAAATTAAACTTTCTAGTCTCCAGTTAGTAGAATCTACTCTATGGATTCAAAATTAAACTTGCAATACATGTTTTAGTTTCCTGCCTAGGAAACTAGAAAGAAATCCTTGGACGTTTTAAGTGCTCAATATCCTACTACTTGAATGTGAAGGAGCTGCTGTTTAACATCTATATGCATTTAGAGATCATATAGATGCAATCCATGTTTTGTGCATGTGTGTGTGTGCGTATACACACAGAATACATGTATACAGTAAATGTCAGTTCAATGCACAACCTACTTATATACAGAAATATATTTTACTGCTCCTTTCCATTTATTAAGCCATATTCATTAAACTCCAGAGCCTAAAAAGAACTAGTCTGGACCTCATGTAGAGATGGCTGAGCCAAAATCCATTCAACCACTTCACCCCACTGTCACTTCTCCCTTCATTGACATCCATTGATACATAAACAGGGAGGATGTATCCAAGCAAAGTGGCCCATTACTAATTACACCATCTTCATTAATACTGCATTATGTGTCTCTGTGCTGTAGAGAATTGACAATGCAAAAAGATGTCAAGAGCTTTTCAAAATGTACATATAAATATTTGGTCCAATTTTTAACACGACCATACTAGCAGTCTCTGCTTCAACAGCCCACACTGGAAAAAGGGTCGTTTATCAGCTGCTAACCAGGAACAAAGGGCAAATAGCCTTAATTTCCTAAACACCCAGCGCTATTTGCATCTTTCCTGTGCCCCTTAGATAATTAGGCATCACTGCAGAATAAGAAATCCTCACTGTGCTACAGAGATATCTGTCTGTAAACAGAGCACTTCCATTTGTAAAAAAGTCTTAACAAAAAGGCAGATAAGGAGAGGTCTTTATCAGAGTCACACAGAACTTCAGGAAAATCACTGCATAAGGACCAGTCAGAAGGAAGATTTCAAGACAGGAAATACCAAAATAAATCAGAAGGCATCTTTTTGGCCAAGTATAAGAGGAAGACTGAATCTCACATTTGATTTACTTGTAACTGTTTAAAAATATCTAAATAAACAACCAGCCTCAGTCAGAGTGACAATAGTGTGTGCCCACAACCAATGTGGATTTAAATGAAAACAATTGTGGATTTTTTTCACAAGGGCAAGAGATCAGGATTAAATAAAGAGATATTGCAGCAACTTTGAGTGCTGCAGAGTCTGCAAAGGATCACTCATTTCAGCAAGTGCAAAACGGCAAGTTCTTCGCCCAGGTACTGATTAACGCTTTTCACCTCTGAGCAAAGCTTTATGTTTTTGGCAACGAATAACTGCAAGCAGGACAAATACAAGCAGAACATGCAGAATCTCTTTTGTTCTTTCCACCCTTTCTCTGCTTCTCTTGGAGACTAAGAATTTGGCACTTGAGCACTGGCAGAACATATACTATTTTAAGTAACATGCACAACTGCGACAAGCCACAACGAACCAAATGAATAAATACACAAATAAGTACAGTATTCTTCATCCAAGTTTAACTCTACAACTGTCTCAGAATCAGCTGCTCCCAGAACAGAGACAAAAAGCATTCCCAGAGTCAGGAATGGATTTTTTTCTGCCCATACTTCAAGCATTTCTTCAACTTTGCCACTTTGTGAGAAGCCTCACTGAGCACTTCTTACACAGAACTGAGATCCCAGATGGTACCCTACTGTAATTTGGGTAATATTTTTGTCAGAACTACAGTCAGTAATAATTGGAAATTAATAACTCAAGGGACACATTGTCCTGAGAAACCTATCAAGCTATCTTTTAATCTTGTAATTAAAGTTCAAACACTTTCTGTCGTGTAAAAATCTATGCATTCTAAGAAATACTTCAGTCATTAGTGTATCATTTCATTCATTTACAGACAGCAGTATACTAATTAAAGTCAGCATGGAATTTGGAGATGCCCTGTAGGTTTTTTGCTTCTTCATTTACTTATCTCTGATGGTTATCTTTTATGCTGCTAAGATGCAAATACAGATTCATGCAATTAAAATAAAGTTTCCTAAAACCTGTTTATTTTTACTGACTTTTCTTGGGATGAAGTTAACTTTCTTCATAGCAGCCTGTATAATCTGTTCTCTGCATTTGAAGGTGAAGCAGTGTCTGTGTCCCACCAACATTTTGGCTACTGCTGAACAGTTCTTGCCAAGGCAAGCACCAAGAACCAAGGCTTTCTCTCCAACCTCACACACAGAGGCCAGCAGTTTAGGGGTGGGCAAAAGGCTAGAAGGGGACTCAGCTGGGACAGCCACCTCCAGTGACTAAATGGACATTCCATTCCATACAATGCCAGGCTTAACAATAAAATCTCAGGGAAATGGATAGGATGCAGGGATGTTCATGATGGCATTTGTCTTCCCAAGAAATCATTACACATATTCAATAGAAGAGGGAGAGAGGGTTAGGGCAGGAGTTTTGCTGCTGGCTGGGGTCAGCCCACCACATCACTCTTTCTGAACATTATCTGTAGCTATTATCTATCTTGCCTCCTGTGCATTTCACTCATTGCCTTCAAATCACCACTTAAGTGATCCAGCAATTCACTTCATACCTTCGTCAGTGAAAATAGGCTACCTCTTCTTTCAAGTTGACCTTGGTAACAAAGCAAAGTCATCAAAATCTCAAAACTAAGCAAATAATCTGGAACATATATCAAATATTTAATTTGATATATACAGTCATAGAATATTCTGTGTTGGAAGGGTGATACACAAGGATCATCAAAGTTCAACTCCTGGCCCTGCACAGGACAGCCCCAAAAACTCTCACGTGCCTGAGAGTACTGTCCCTTCTTGAGCTCTCTCAGGCTTGGTGCTGTGACCACTTCCCTGAGGAGCCTTTTCCAGTATTCGATCACCCTGTGGGTAAAAAAATAATTTTTCCTAAGATCCAATCTAAACCTCCCCAGACACAGGTTCACGCCATCCCCTCAGGTCCTATCTCTGGTCACCACAGAGAAGAGATCAGTCTTGCCCCTCTGCTTCCATCTGTGAGGAAGCTGGAGACCACTTTTATCTACATATAGACAAAATACTTTCCAAATATTGGGCTTTGAGGACTTTTATTTTTAAACAAGTATTACTTGAGAAAAATCATGTGTTTCTATTGAGGATACCAATATCATCCTGCAATTTTGGTGCAAACTGATCAAATTCCCCTGCTGATCACCAGTTAATCAATATTTACTAGAAGAGTATGAAGAACTACTGAACAATTTCAGTAGTACTAAACAATTTCAAGGACTACTGAAGAATGTTCTTCTACATAGACAAGGCTTTCAGAGTACAACTGTTTAATATTCCAGAAATACCCGTGCAGTGATAATTCTGTTTAAACATTTACATAAGTGAGGCCCCTGCTCCATCAGAGCACACTACATTTGGAAACAAATCTTCTCACATAATAATAGTCTGCTTCTGCCCTATATCCCTCTGGCACAGGAACAACACCTTTCTGTATTGATAAGGCACCCAGGTAACTTAGGCAAGATCTTGAATCCCAGTGCCCAGTCTTGAAATTTTGATAGGCAGACTGTAAGGAGGGAGCAGCCAATTTCCATCTGTACACAAGCAAACAGGCTGAAGAGAGCAGAATGTTCATAACTAAGTAGAATGCACCAAATAACGAGCTATTAGTTCATTAGTTGAAGGCAAATCTTCAAATGCTTTGAAATCTCAAGCCTTCCCCCTTAAGAGCTGCAAGTAAGCCATTTTCTCCCAGTTCCACACCAAACCTAACACCAGTGTAAAATCAAGGCCTGTGTTTCAATACCCAGAGTTACAAATACTCGCAGAAAGAAGTGGTATTATTATAAAGTCCTTGTGCAAAGCAAATAAGTGGGTCTGAAACTATTTAAACACCGAACATGCAACTAATATGGAGGAAAACTGACAACATAAGAAATGTTTCTTTGAAATTGAAGTGAGGTACTGAAAAAGGAGTAGTGCAAAACAAATGGTTTGATCAGTGTTTGCCATTGTGGCTCAGTTTTTCTTCTCTAACTTCAGGTCTCAAAGCCTAAACAAATAACAACAAAACCTATTTGATTGGTTCCCATCAGAGAAAGACTGTACAAGAGCTACAGAAATACTTGTGAATAGATTGCCTGTTATTGCCCTCTATCAGTATGTAGCAGGCCATGCTAAATCCAATGCATGTGAACAATAGAGGGGATTCAATTTCCATGCAAAAAAAAGCAAGTCATTATGCTGACTGCAAACTGTATGGGATGGAGGGGAGCAAGAATCAATGAAAAGCGGGGTTATTTGACTAGATGCACAGATTTAACTACTGACATAAACACGTACTCTTCAAAGTCAGGTGTACAAAAGGCTTCCATAAATCTTTTGAATCCTTTCTTTTAGTGACAAATAACAATAGAAGTGACGCTGTCTGGCTACATATAGATTATGAAGGAGCAACTACAAACACTAACACTTTGAGAGCAAAGAAAAGGTTTTCAGTGTTTCATTACTAGCAAAGAACACAGGAAAATAAAACTATAAAGATCTTCACATAACCAAACTCTATTACATTTGATGGCAATAGCTTCCACCTTCACCATATTTTCAACTCTTCCCAGAAGCAAGGAGGGCAGTGGTGGCCTAATGCCTTAAATATGGAACAGAGACAAGTAACACACACTTGTCTTCTGCATGCATTTATTGCTGCAGTAACGTAATAGATGACACCACAGAAACCATAAAGTTGCAAGATCTCCTCCAGGAAAAACTGCGTAACGCCATAGGAAAACTCATTCACAGTATATCATTTACATCACTGTTATTCTTAGAGCCCCCGAATACCACTAGTTCAGGCATGTGCAGAAGTGCATAACTGGACTCTGATTCACCTGGTGAATGGTGGAAAGGGGGTGGTAACACCTATATAGTCTTCTCCCAGTGAAAAATATTCTTCATCCTTTAAAAAAAAAATCCTAAAAATAATCCGTTCTCTTCCAGCATGTCTACTCCTGCCTAGACAGGGAAATGAGTTTCAAACTGAAATGTCAGCAGTCTAAATAGCATTTCTCATCTTCCATCCTAGTCTTACAATCTGCAGCAGAGAGATGAAGACAAGAAACCAGGAGAATGTAGACAAAAATCCCAAATTGTGCATTTATCAAATATCACCCCTACTCTTCCTTTGTCTTTCGTGTGGAGAATAGTTAAAAGCCCACACTAAATAAGCATTTTCTTGGAAGTGTGAGGTGGAGTGGGTAAGTATGGCTTCCCTTTTTTTCCTGATGTCTGCCTCCCAAACAGGAACAAAGACTCCTTACTAAGTAGCAGACATTATTTTGCAAGCAGATACAAAGAAAGATATTGAAAAGGTTACTTTTGAGGATGGTGCCTTTTGGAAGAACAAAACCATTACTTGACCAGAAAACTCAGTGTCTCGTTCACATTCCCTAACGTTTTGTATCTAATAGTGAAAAAGCTTCCCTCCCATTAAAATCTGAATAAAACCCTATTGAGCAAACCAGCCAAGGAAGTGTTTTCAGATTGGCTTCAACTCTACAGAAACACATCAAAAGTGAAGACATGCAGAATAGCGATATATTGAGAAATTTCCAGTAATAATACCACAATGCTTTGATTTTGGGGTGTTCCTAGACAAGCAACTGACAAGAACTGACAAATACCTCATTGAAACCAAGAGGATTTCTAGGCTAAGCTAGATCTGGCCTAAACTCTGACTACACCCCTGCTTCCCAGGGTCCTTTGGTCTAATCCTTTGCACACTTAAGCTTTGCTAGCAGTTTGCTACTTTGTTCTGGTTTTAAAAGACTCTGAAGCTGGAACAAGCACTAATTAGAACATTTCCAGTGAAAGAGGTTAAAGTTTTCACCTGGAAGATATCCAAGACATGGTGGAATTAGTTTCTAGCTAAAGCAGCTGAAATTAAAATCTTGGCCTTTCAAAATTGAAAACGGGCAACTTCTGTGCAATTTTGTCGTGCAGTATCATCAAAATACTCCAGTCTTGTTCTAATGTGGAAAAAAATGACAAAACCTGTAATCCCAAAAAACTGATGAGAACCAGAACTGTTCTCTCTGTTCATTTTTTGTAAAATACTCAAGATACTAAATACCCCATAGTGTATGAAATTAAACTGCTTTGTTATTAAAATTTTGAGGGGGGGCGGAAATAAAGGAACCTAGTAAATCATTACTCAGCCACTTGTTTTTCACTGCAAGTACAGAAATTGACAGTTACTTTCAGCAGCTCTTAAATTCTAAATCCTTAGATAACATCTTGAAGTAGAATCTCCAGGCCTACATTGCTTGATCTCATCCGAAAGCATGGCACCAGCACATTGTGAGGATGTAGCAGAGATGGGCTCGCACCAGCACACACATGTTCTTATGCCAGAGACATCACCAGACTCACGTGCTGTAACAAAATAAGAAGGAAAGGAAGTATTAACTTGGGACCTTCCTTTGTTTCTTCCTGCTTTACCAAGATATCTTCCTCTATAATTTGCATAAAACTAATTATGGGCTTTCTGAAGTAAAAGATCTTTTTGAATCAGGTCTGACGGGCTTTGCCATACATCCATTTCTACAGACTCTAAGCCAGGCTCCATATTAGCTCAGTCACCACTTCAACATAATTACCTAACAATCTGGAAAAGTACCAACTATATGCAATAAAAGCACGAGCATAAGAAACATTATTACTTCTAAACATAAATCAAATACCAATGATAATTCCCCATAGTGCTGAAAGAGTATGTGTAAGGAAAGAATTATATTTTCTTTAAAAATTACTGTTCTCATTTATTAAATCCTCCAGATGTATTTCATAGACATAGTCTGTCCCTAATCATCTTCTTTTATGTTCCTTAATGTAACATTGCCAGATAGTCAAAGTTTCCAGTGGGGACACTCGAGTGCTTTTGTACCCAATGTACCAAACCACATGCCCATCAGAGATTCACAAATCCCATGGAGGTGCTTACATCTGAAAACCAAACTGAAGAGTCTGAACATCAAAACAAGTAATGAGCACATATACAGCATCTTTGCCACATTAAGTGATTTTATCACATTCTTTGATTAAAAAAGAACAGTGAAATCTGACATTGCAGGTATTTTGCAGCACATCACTGATGCCTTTTCCTGGTCTTAAAATCAAGAATCAAACATGGCTAGAAGGGAAAAAGGGATTTCACCTCGATATTTATTTTAAGGATCCTTAGGTGCACCATGTCCAGGTCAAACGCACCCCAATGCACACTGAAATGCACACACACAATAGATCGGGTATATCATTATAGGTCTTACTAATTAGCATATCTATCAAAGATTCCCCAGTGAGAGGCTCGAGTGAGCCCTCCTCCCCAAGGAACCTTCCCCTGGATGGTCCTATCTTAGTTTACAAAATGTGTTCTGGAGAGGACCTTGGTGTCTGAGGCTTCCTCTTCCCTAACTACAAAGCTTCTAAAATGTTTAGTCTCCTAGCTTGACAAATAAATCTAAGAATGTAGGCTAAAAAACAGAACACAAAAGCTATAAAAAGGTATATAAAGGGGTATAAAAGAAAAGGCAAAAAAATCATCATGGCATCATCACCTGCAGAAAATGGTTTACAAAGCTGCATTTAGAATAACATGCCAGATTTTGCAACTTTTTTGAATTGATGCTGCATCTGTAAATTCTTTATAATCTATACATACAGCTAGTACCTTAGACATGGGTAGGAATGGATCAGAATATACCAAGACAATAAAAAGGCCAAAGACACAACTTCAATTTGACATAGGAAGAAGAAGGAAAAAAAAAAAAAATCTATAGCACTGCCAATGCCTTGGCCCAGCAGGAGTGCAAAGAATTTTTTAATTGGGATCCCCAGGTGCTCTCAAGCAGCTGCCCAGGCTGTACATTACAACACAAACTACAGCTCCCCCATGATCTCTGCCAGACTGGGCAAGTAGAACAGGAAAGGAGAAAGGATTTTCCCTCCTGATCTCCATATCTGGTACAACAGGTTAACACACCAATACACCCAATCATTCCTCCAGACAAACCCATCTCTATTAATAGCCAAATTTGAAGCTTCACAAAAAGATTAACACTGTCATCCTGACCATCACTGTGGCTGAAGGGGGACACCCTCACTCTGGCTGGATACAGGTGACATAACTCTTACACTTTTATTCCATTACTGACTTGTGATATGATGAACACATAGACTTGACTCAACACATCAGAGTTGAGGTGAGGATTTCACTGTTTTTCACCTCATTTCCCCTCAAACCCTCACCTTCTCAGAACATCGTAACTGCTGACAAGACTTTGTTCTGCAGTTTATACTACACATACATAGTTCATGAAATACTTGTATGTTCTCAGACTTGTTTATTCTCCTGTTTGTACTTATTGATTTCAGTTCTTCTCCACTATTATTGTCTTCTCACAACTGAGTTATTGGTATGAAGTATTTTAAACTCATCTGTGTAAAAGAGCCATGGACAAAGCCAACTGCATTGCCTTAAATCATTCTGTGATTCTGTAAAGGTTTGACAGTTTCATGTAGTCACAAATGAATTTTCTGCAAAATAAAATATGAAAAGCGTCCAGTGTAAGTAATGCCAGAAAAAATTCATCTCATTCCACTGAAAATAACATATTCAAAAGTTAAAAATAAAGTCTTTCAAGAAAAATAATCTAATTGGGGGTACAACTTCCCCCTCTCTTTTGTATTCATGAAGTTTAAACTTTCTCTGTAGGTTTAAATCTCTTCCCACTCATCTTTTCTTTTTCAGCCAGAAAACCAACAGCACTGAGGTCCCGGTGATGAGGAATGACTCACCAGCGAGCGCTGAGTCACAATCACACCAAATACACTCTTACATCTTGATGGAGTATCAAATTCAATAGCTTTGCTTAGTCACTTGAGCTTGCCCTAATTCCTGTGATTCACTCAATTTCAAAACTTTGATTTCTGATTTCTTGTTTTTGCTCCCAATATATATTCAGTTGTATAACCCTTGTACAACTCTTAAAGCAGAATTGTTGCAAGCCATCACTAACCTTCAGTCAGATCCCGGGCTTCAGACACAAGAGTGTGTCACTTATCAAATCCAAGCACCCAATACGCCACAGCGCACTTTGGATTAATTTGGAAGTGCTGATCTCCCACTCCTTGCACACCTACAGAGAATTCCAGCTGACATCGGAAGATACATGCATTAGGATTTCATCCTGCCCTGACTCATGCCAGCAACAACCTACCATCAGCTAAAAGTGTGACCTTTCTCTGGGAGGGCTCCTCAGCCTGACAAGGTAAGACACAAGAAGCAAGTGCTCAGCAGTTTATGCAGACGGTGAGGTATTTGACCATGATTAAACAAGCCGATGTTGGAGTGACAGATTTCCAATTCCTTAGTCATTTCAGTTTGTTACCTTTTGTCCTGTCTGAAGGTAGATAAAGCAAAATTACTTCACCCAACTGTTTATCTGTTCATCTAACAACTTTTATATGGAAGAAGCTTAGTTTGGCCTGAATTCAACTAAGGTAATAAAAGTATTTCTCTCTGCAGAAATTGACAGCGATTTTTTATCTAATTACTCCTAGCATTTCAGCCATAACCCAGAGAACTTCTCTAAAAGGTTTCAGGCAGGCTAGCACGGGGGGATAAAGGAGGAAACTCATCATGGAGAGAGGGAAAGGCAGACGCAGTGAATAGGTTTCTGATGATTACCACATTGCAGTACCTACAGGAGGCAATTATCGCTACACTGTTATTTATTCTTCTGTCTTCAGGCACAGTTTTTGTGCTTCCTCACTGTCCATTTCTGCAGCAGCTGCACTTAAAATTGTTGTGCTGGATTAGTGGTTAATAAGTCTGTTAATGCTGAAGGTACTCAGCCAGTTATGTACCTTTGGAAAAGTTCCCCTTATGAAAAGATACTGTGAGAAAGGCAGGGGTCATCTCTGGGGATTTCTGGGAATAAAACAGACCACACAAAATCATATAGAGTTCGCAGAAATCCTACAATAAAGGTTGTATATCTTTACCCTTGCTGAAGGAACTACAGCTTTGAAGCTTCTTTGGCCAGCTATTCTAACTTTAACAATAGTCAATAATAGTATGAAGAATAAAAGAAAGCCAAGTGAAAAAAAAAAAAATTTAACCTTTTGTCATAACAAATGAAGTAGCGGCCATATGTTCTCCATAGGCTGCAGGTTCCCAAGTCCTCCTCCAGGCATTTACTATGACACTTCATTTTTTAAAGAAGCTCACCTGAGTTACAAGCTCTTTTCTCTAAAATGTTGTCCTTCTCCATTATATATTCTAATGTAAGTAAATTGAAGCCATATCTCCATCAGTGCAAGAAGTGCCTTTCCTACAGGTACCTGAGATTCACAAAACTATCCTGACACTATTGCTCTAGACATCCAAAAACAGGAAGCAAAGACAGACATGACAAAATTAATTCTACCTCTGCCTCCCCACCTCCACCTAGGCTGAATTACTGAGTGTCTGTATCAGTGTGAGCATGAAGCAGAATGCTTCAAGAGAAGAAATAATAAATCCACCCCAAACCAAATATCTTGGTGTCTTAACACTCACCTGGTTCTGATGCAGGTAGGGGATAAGCTTGAATCCAGACCTCATACTATGGTGGAAAGAATGCTGTGGTGGGTATGGTAAAAGCAACCGTGGCACTTGCATGTCCTTTTAAAATTCCACTTTACTCAAAAAGCTGAAAAAGTTTAGTTCAAACATAACTATCTTGAAGCTTTAGACAGAAAAGAATCAATTTTTGACATACTGATTTTGTTTCTGCTGAGAACAATACTTCACCAGGAAAATACCAAGCAACTTTATCAAAAACTACCACTTCCTTTGTGTAGAAATACAAAACATGACCCTGCTCAAAAGATATGTACTTGTATTTCTAATTATCAGTGCCAGGAGCTGTGGGGCAGCCAATAACTTCTTTTCAGAGCTTTGACATGATAAATGTTGGAGACCTGCTGCTGATATCAAAACTGAGCAGCAGGACCACAGCTGGAGAGAAAAAGAGGCAGAAAATCAGGACAAAAGTAGTAAATACTTACAGGTGTGGCATGCTTTTATATGCCTTATTTATTCAAACTGTAAAAAGACACCTTCTAAAATCCTCAGATCCTGTTTTTAACAGGGCTGTGTGCTCATGCAGCTCAGTGACCTTGGTACAAGTAAAAGCCAACACAGTTACTGAAGACTGATTTCAATAACTTTCTGGAAAGGGTCCAAAGCAGCTTCTGCAGTCTCTGCATCAAAGACAACACAGAAAAAGGAAGGCAGAATGTAGCTGCTCTTAAATCTGGTGTAAGACTTGTGCAGTTTTCTGCAACAATTTCATTATAACATATTTTCTATGGGCAGGCGTCCTGGTTCTGGCCAGGACAGGGTTAATTATTTCCAGTATCCAGGAAGGGACATGGCCAGGATATGGAGATTATTCTGTACCACCTCACATCACTGCCTGGGCACAGGAAAAAGACTCTTTTCCAGGGAGAAGGGACTCCGTAGTGGCACAGGGATCTGTCCAGTATTGTCTATTATTGGTTGCATTTTCCATGTGAATCGTTTCTTTCCTTGCACCCTCTGTCATTAGCATTGTTCCTGTTACCGTCTATTTTCTTGTCTCCTTGCTGTTTCCAGTAAACTGTTCTTATCTCAACCAATGATCTTTGCCTTTGGGCATCCAATTCTCCTCTCCATCCCGAAGTGGGGAAGGGGAGGGGAAAAGTGGGGAGAACGAGCAGCAGCGTGGTTTTGGTGGGAGCACTAAATTGGGGAATACCATTCCTAAACCACGACAGGAGTGTCAGGCAACTACATACCCACATACTACTCAACATGGCTCCACACTGGGGTTAGCAAAGAACTACCACATTCTATTCTTGCATCAAAAAGTGCAGCGTTTGCTTAAGTGCCATTTTTTCTAATCAATGGAAGGGTTTTACTTCAGAGTTGTGGGGCTTTGTCCATTATTGCCAAGGGAAAGTCCTGCAATGCTGGTGTTTTACTTTTTAAAATGCTCCATTACTAACTATTTGCTAGTTTAAATATAGTTATCCATTCAGCTACCAAAATATTTTATTCTACCACTGGACCCATCAAAGCAAAGAAAAAAACAACAACCCACGCCAGCCAACACTGGTAATCTATGCAGTAGCCAAGTGTACCGTGATATTAGTATATACCCAGAAATGAGGATCTTCTTATTCAGAATGCAATTCTCTTCAATCCTTAAGTGCTCCATCAGGAGTCTTGGACTGCACCTCTCTGCACACAATTTAAGCTGCTTTCTGCAGGATGCCAAATATATTCACAGAGACAGAGCATTACTAAAACAAATACCAAGGCACAAACAAAACCAGACTTTAACCAATGATTGAACAGAGCCAGTTCAGTCTCTTCAGTGACAGAAAAGCTCTTGATGTCTTTTCACATCTCATTGGAAACTATTTAAACAATGGCCTTTTCATATCTTTGTTCACACAGATCTTTCTGTGAAATATTTACCCATGACCAAGTGGACTATATTGCTTGTTCCTGATTGGCCAAGTAGTGCTTTTTGTGTTCACTGGATGTGCAATGTTTGCAATGAGCTTGACGTAAGGAAGCTTGTCAAAACTCTAGGGAATAAAAACTGGAAAGATCAAGGTTCCCCAGTCTGTTAGGAGGGGGGGGAAGAAAAAAAAACCAAAAAACAACAACAACAACAACAA